>JBBMKA010032693.1:0-23958 GCA_037833695.1 Sechiopsis laciniata
TAATTTATGATACCAATATGTTTAGTGACACAATATAAAACTAAAAGTTGATTGATAATTCAATATGATAGTTTTTTGTTTATCTTATAGGTGTAAATGACATGAATTTGAATTCTTCAATTTGAATTATTATTAAATTTTAAAACATAAAAATACTTTTTATGATCAATCAAGAACAATTGAGGTGAATAATTAAAATTCATAGACTTTCAATTATAGATACATAATTATTATTATTTACTTCAACCCGATTTTCAAAAAATAATAATAATAATAAATTTATATCAACCACTCTTTTAACTCCAATTTCCAAATAAGTAGTTGATTATTTCACTACTATTAACTTCAATCCTCAAACAAGTAGTTAACCACTCCATACTACCATTAATCACCTCATTTTTTTCTACTCCACTCCACTCCACCTTTATGTCAAAAGATCAAACACACGCTCAAGGTTATCAAATCGTGAAACGGAACGTGTATCGAAATTCATTTTTAATGTATGTGTATCATAAGTTTTAAATTTATAAATATATATATATATATATAACCTAACTGAAATAACTTCAAAATATATTTTTTTAAACCAAATATAAAAATGGATATTCTTGTTTTAAAAAAAAAATTGATATCCTTTCAATTAATTGCAATAATGGAAGAGCAACTCATCAAATTTGTAATTAAATTTTCGTACCTAATGAAATGAAATAGGAATAGACATTTTGAATTTATTGTTATTTTATTAAAAGGTAAATAAAAAACCCTAACCTCGCCGCCCCTTTCTCACACATCTCTTTCTCAGTCTCTTCATCTCTATCTATATTTTTTTTTGACAAAATCTCTGTCCTCAAAGAGCGAAGGAAGTTCTTTGAAACCTATTTTTCCTGCCATTCATCTTCGACGACTCTTAGTTTGTAAAAAAGGTATGATTTTTTTTTTGAATCGTTCCGATACGCAGGTGAATCGTTTCTTTTTCACTCTGAAAACGTCCGATTCGGGCGATTTGCGATTCAAAATTACGATGTGAATCGATTTCTTCACGATTCGTTTTGAATCGCAAAACGCACGTTTTTGATAACCTTGGTTTTTAGTTTTTATTTTTTGAAATTTAAGCCTATAACAACGATCTTACCATAGATTTTTTGTTACTTGTATATCTACCACTTACCTTTACAAACCAAAATTTGGAAACAAAAATAAGTAGCTTCCAAAACTTTATTTTTATTTTTGAAATTTTTTTAGTATTCACCTACTTTCTTTAGGAAAGATGGATACATAGTAAGAAAGATGGAACTAAGAGTAGGAAATTTAGGTTTGAATAAGCTTAAATTTCAAAAATTAAAAACAAAAAAACTTAATGGTTATCAAACAGGACCTTAATAGTAGTTCATCATTTGGTTGTTGATTCACTTGCCTTAGAACTAAGAGGTTGTATGCAGTAAGTGGGCAAGCTGATTGTAGTCTAGTGACTGAGGTACACTGTTTTTCCACCTTAGGAATACGGATATACTTCTATATTATTTATTTAGGCCCCATTTGATAACCATTTGTTTTTTGTTTTTGGGTTATGAAATTTAAGCCTAAAACTACTACTCAAATACATGGTTTTCATTACTTTGATATCTACATTGGCTTGTATTTTTAAAAGCCAAACCAAAATTTGAAAGCTAAAAAAAATAGCTTTCAAATACTTTTTTTGGTTTATGGAATTTGATTAGAATTCACCTACTTCCTTAAAGGAAGATGAAACCATATATAGAGAATTTGAGTACATGCAATCTTAAATTTCAAAAACAAAATACGAAAAACCAAATGGTTATCAAACAGGCCTTATTGATTGATTACTTTTGAAATATGTGACCCATAGGCCATATAATCTATAGGAATTTCAGTTGACTTATAGTTCTATGTTTGTTTTAGTCGAGCAATGAATAGATCTCTTATATGATCATTGATAACAAATATATTTTGGGCTTTCAAAGAAAATTATAACAAATATAGATTGAATGAACCGAAAGCATGATGGCTGGTTTTATATTGCTCCTCTTTTTGGTTGGTGTAACAATTAGTTTTCATATACTAAATCGATGAGATGTCTTCTTTTTTGGTGAAGTTATTAATCATTTTTTCCTTCAAAAATTGACTTGGGAAAACTGGTAAATCTTGCTATGGATGAATGCTTCTGTTTGTTACAATTTTCTAAAAAATACCGTTCTGTATCCTAGTTTCCATAACCGTAAAGAACTATTGGTTGGGTGAATTTTCTTTTATTATACAGTTTTCTAGTTATGGCTAATGGTCGGATATTCTTTCCTTAGTTTGTAGGTTTTGGATGGATTGATAGGCATTTACTGTTATTCAAAAGAGTGAAGCTAGAGCTACACCTTTGGTATTTTCTTCCTTTTGAAACAAACTCAATTTCTTCTAATCCGTGGTGCTGATTTTTAGTGTAGGATAAGATGGCTCGAAATGAGGAAAAGGCCCAGTCAATGCTAAATCGTTTCATAGCCTTGAAAGCTGAGGAGAAGAAGAAACCCAAGGAACAAAGGCCCTACCTTGCCTCAGAGTGTCGTGACCTTGCCGAAGCTGACAAATGGCGCCAACAAATCATGCGTGAGATTGGTCGTAAGGTTGCGGAGATCCAAAATGAAGGTCTCGGCGAGCATCGTTTGCGTGATCTCAATGACGAGATTAACAAGCTTATTAGAGAGAAGTTACATTGGGAGCGCCGTATAATTGAGCTAGGTGGCCCCAATTATACCAAACACTCAGCCAAAATGACTGATTTGGAAGGAAATATCGTTGATGTACCAAACCCCAGTGGTCGAGGTCCTGGATACCGATACTTCGGTGCTGCAAAGAAGTTACCAGGTGTGAAGGAGTTGTTTGAGAAGCCTCCCGAGCTGAGAAAGCGCAGAACTCGTTACGACATATACAAGAGGATAGATGCAAGCTACTACGGGTACAGGGACGACGAAGATGGGGTGTTGGAAAGAGTGGAAGGTCCGAGTGAAGAGCGCATTAGAGCGGAGGCGGTTGAAGAGTGGCAGAGAATGGAAGAGATAAGGATAGAAGCAAAGAGGGCAGTAAAGAGTGGTGAAGTAGCCAGTGTTGTGAATGCTGCAGCAAAGGAAGTACTGTTTGAAGAGGAGGAAGAGGTTGTGGAAGAAGAGAGGAAGAGGGAGAGGGAAATGAAGGAGAATTTGGACAAGGAAAGAGAGTTTGTGGTGCATGTGCCATTGCCTGATGAAAAGGAGATTGAGAAGATGGTATTGGAGAAGAAGAAGATGGAACTGTTGAGTAAGTATGCAAGTGACATGCTGTTGGAGGAGCAGAGTGAAGCCAAGTCCATGCTCAATATACAGAGGTAAGATTAGACATGTTATGTTTGTAGTTAGTGTTCCTAATTGTAATAGATTTGGTTAATCTGTTTTTCATACTTTTAATTTTCCACCCATCACTGAAAATGTAGTTGCCAAATGAATTTGATTTATGCATTGATTTCTTCTTTCTGTGGTTGACTGGTGGCTAATCATATTTTGGATCCAATCAAAGTGACAGCAATGTTCGAGAGTTATATGTTATATTATGAAATACTGTTTTGATGTTTGTTGAGATATCTGTATAATTTTGCTATGAGCGCCTCTCTTAGAGGTGCAATCAATGCCGATGAATGGTACAAACATTGGATATTTGGTTTCTAAGAGTTTCCACAATCCATGTACTCAGAAAAGGTTTTAGGGTCTTCATATTTAGGCTATTTGGATCAAAGTTCCTTTGTATTTCCATTGTGTTTATTCAATTTTAAGTTCCAATAAGAGATTTAAGTAGTTCTGCACCTTTGAAACTTTAAGGTCGAGTAGTTTACTATTCTTACTTTCACTCTAAAAAGTAGGTTAAACTCCTATTTAAGAGTATCTTCCGACCTCTACTATAACTTTTTTGTTGGTATTAGTAGATTATTATGAGTATATAAATTCTGATTACAGATTAATTAACCTCGACTTTTATATAAATATATTTGAATACCGAAAGGGTTGATGGCCTATAGAAATCTAGTTTAATACCAAGGTTACGAGTTCGATTTAATCGATATTTGGTTCTTATTTAGTTGAGAGCGATAGTATTCTTTATGTAGGATTTGTAGTTCCTCTTCTCTAATTTATACTAAAAGAATATATATACATATTTTTTTTATAATTTTATTCAAAGAAAAAACTACAGAAAGGGAGGAAGATTACATTGGGTATTTCCAACTCCCTCACTCATCATGATTCTCGTTCACCCATAATCACCAATTGGCTATGGTGTATTTTTTTTTCTTTTGAGTTATACAACACAAGTAGAGGTGGACATGAATTCATGACTTTCAAGTTAATTGAATATATATTGATTTTCATGAATTCATGACTTTCAAGTTAATTGAATATATATTGATTTTATTAAGTTATTACTCTCGTTGAATGTATTATTTGAATTCCACATTTTCGGTTGTATTTTATATTTTATTTTAATACAAATATTAATATAAAATTAAGGACTTATTTAATTAAATATATATTTTAATAATGAACTATTTCATCGAAAAACCAATAAATATTTTTCATGAAAAAGTTTTAACCATTTAATAATTTATCAAAAAAAAAATCGAATTGGATTGAGATTGAAAAATGAAAAAAGAAATATAATGAATGAAGAGTAATTCCTCCCAAGAATTCCTGCTGTGGTTAAAATGTGTGGCGAGCATGAACATCTTTAATTCATTCATTAAACAATTTGACTACAATACAAGAAGTTCATACAAGGTTCTTTCCGCTCTATATCTTCCAAAAGTAAAAGGCACATTTTAAATTTCATGAATTTGGACGAGCACAACTTAAAAATCAGCAACCTTCAAATACAGCAAAACCCCGTTGATGCTTTCGTTTAGCCCAAAGGAGGATGGATTGGATGATGTATCAAGCAAAGTGAAATAAAAGGTTATACCAAAATCACAATAATGCAAACAAAGGAAGCAAGGGTTCTACAACATGATGGGGAAGACAAATAAGCCCTACACAGTTCAATAAGTTGTACATAAGATAAATGAATGATTGATACTCTCTTGGTACAACTTGAGCCTCAATTGTAGACCATATACTTGGGGGTTGCACTGAACTTTTGATATCCCTTGATCACCTTGTTCACAGCATCAAGGAAGTCCTTCTCTGTCACAGTCTTCCTTCGAGCTCGGATGGCATACATTCCAGCTTCTGTGCAGACACTCCTGATATCGGCCCCTGTAGAACGAGAAAAACAATACTTAGACAAATAAAAAGTTCAATCCAACATGCCACATTGGGTAGTTATCTGGTTGAATGGCAGTTACTAAAATTGAACATTGACAAGTGTTTTCTAGTGCTTCAGACACCATCTTTTATCAGAACACGGTCCGTCCTTTGGACGACAACATGAAAGAACATTATATGAAAAAAAAAGTAACGCTGCAAGTCTTAACCTGTAGAATTTGGGCAAAGCCTAGCCAAGAGCTCAAACCGGATGTCCCTCTCACAATTCATGGTTCTTGTATGGATTTTAAAGATCTGTGTCCTACTTTCCAAATCAGGAAGCCCAAACTCAACCTTACGATCGAGCCTTCCAGGTCGTAACAGAGCTGGGTCAAGTGTGTCGGGCCTGAAAGAGATGAAAATTAGTAAACGTTATTTTCATAAGCATGTCACTAATTTTAAAACAAGGATCGGGATGTTCCCCATTTGATTTGCAATGAAGAACCAAAATGGCAAGCAGATGATACATACAATCCAGATATATCCCATGTAGTGTGTTAATATGAAAGACTTTATCTCCAAGGGGCACCTTAGTTGGTTAAGGCTACAGACTTCGAGGTATGCTCCCTCGAATATCATTCGAAACTGTTGAAAAACGCTTAAACTAGAAAACTTGAAGCATCGACTGGTATCAGTCCCCAAGTATAGGGGAACACAGTTTTAATTTCTGGTTTCCAAAAAAAAAATGGAAGACTTTCGTTGTCCAACAACAAGCCACTAGAAAATGACTTACCTATTTGTTGCCATCAGAACTTTGATGTTTCCACGTGCATCAAAGCCATCAAGTTGATTCACAATTTCAAGCATGGTGCGCTGAACCTCATTGTCACCACCAACACCATCATCAAAGCGAGCACCTCCTATGGCATCAACTTCATCAAAAAACACTATGCAAGCCTTTTTGGAACGTGCCATCTAGAGCGCACAACAACGTATAAGTAAAATAATATGACATTGATTAATGGGATGAATAAAGTGAAGGACTAAATATGAAGTAACAGCCAACCTGGAATAGTTCTCTAACCATCCGAGCTCCCTCGCCAACATATTTTTGAACAAGTTCGCTCCCAATAACACGAATAAAGCATGCATCAGTTCTGTTAGCTACAGCTCGTGCTAGAAGTGTTTTGCCTGTTCCAGGGGGACCATAGCAAAGAACTCCTTTTGGTGGATCAATTCCAAGCTTTACGAATTTCTCAGGATGAAGCATAGGTAACTCAACAACCTACAAGTAACATTTTAAAATACAATATAACACAAAAACTTGGGTTTCTAAGAATTATAAATAGAGGAAGATTTGGGAGAGTCCAGGCTGCACCCACCACACATGCCACCCCTTTAAGGGTCATAAAAAAAAAAAATCTCTTATAATAAAAAAAGAAAAAGAAATGTGTGGTTCTTAAAGACATGGCATGTGTGATGGGTGTAGCCTGAGCTCCACCCAAATCTTTCTCTTATAAATATAAAAACAATCGGGAGAATTTGTAAGATACTAAAAAAGAAACCTACACACCTCTCGCATCTTCTCTATCTGCTCCTTACATCCACCAACATCGTTGTAGGTCACATCAGGTTTTTCTTCTACCGTCATCATGGTCACACTTGGATCAATTTTGGGAGGCAAAGGAATTTGAATCTGATATTTATTTCTATCAACACTGTAAGGGAAGATTCAGATTAAATTTCATGTTGTTAGGCCAACACTAGCATGTATAGAAATAAGTAAAGACACCAAGAGCAAGAGAAGTTTTCAAAGAAGCAGATGCATCACAATAGTGATGAATATTAGATTATATGATAATCCAAAATCAAGCAACATGAATGTTGCACATGATAACCATGAATATAGGATAAAAAATAGTACTGTTTAGAGGTACATATCATCCTACACGTTATATCACAGATAGTTGAAATTTAAGAACAAGATGATTGACAGCATGGTCAAGAATTAAACACTGTCAGATTGTATTGTGCCAATACAAGACGATGAAAACCATTTCTAGAGAAAATCCAAAACCTACCCAACACGCATGCCTTCTTCTATGTCTGTTGGGGAAACTTTGTCACCAAGTCCAACAACAAACTACATAACAAAATATAGAATAAGTTAGAGAACCACTACAGGTTTGATGAATAATTGTAAATAATACTCTTAAACTATATAAACTAGAACTCGGTTGTACATCCAATAGAATCGATCCAATACAAGTCTAAACTATCAATGAAAGAATAACTAACCTTCGCAAAGTCCCTCCTTTTCCCTTTCCCCCTAACCACACTTAAAACCAATGCCGCCATAATTGACTTAGAGTGCATCAGAATACACAGAACTAATAACTAACCTTCGCAATTTGCTTAACATTAATAACATATTTGGCATCGTCAGAATTAGGATTGATGATCTTTGTGCACCTTGCCACCTAATTGACAAAACATTTTGCTGCATCAGAAACAAAATATCACCAGAAAAGGTATATCCAAATGTCATTGACTCATTGTAACCGCACCTGAAGTGGCTGCTCTTCCTGCATCATTTGCTTATCAGAAACAAGATCCCACTGGCTAGGAGCTGCTAAACCGGTGTCAGACTCTTTAATGCCTGCGAAATCCACACAAATATTTAGTTTCATCGATCAACTGATTATTCACGTATGTAGGCGCTGGTTTCTAATACAGAACGGGAAGCGACACATACCACATAAATCATTCACTTTCTTTGCCATATCCTTGATTTCTTTCTCTACCTTCTTGATATAGGTTGAATAAGGCCCCAATCCCTGCAAAAGAGGATTATGAACACTAGGTTACAAAAGAAAAACTGAGGAAAGCTACGCATTAAGAAATATAAAAAACTGAAAAAAAAAAAAAAAAATCTGGCATTCCACTGGACATAGTTTCTTGCATAAGAATAAAATCGAGATTTGGAGGACCCTAATTGTATGAAAAAACTGCCAACGAAGATTTAGCTGAGATGCTCAATAGTTCATAAACTATTGTATTTCTAGCAGAAGGCAACCCCTCTGAGTTCACACCATCCAGACATTCAAACTCACAAACAAATGAAGCAAGGAAATCATCTCTTAAATCTGAATTTACTTGAAATTTAAAATTCTTCCAGGCGAATTATCAAAACAATTCGTATTATTCTTTCAAAATACTTAATTAAGCTTAGAGCGCACATCAAAAGCAACACGATTCTACTGAAGCCGCCGGATCTAATCCGATGAAGAGATAAGAACGTAAAAATGAAGCAGAATCCAGGAAATAGATAGTAACATAGTGCATCGATTTAGGGTTTATAAAGTAGAAAACAAAGAAACTACGATAGATGAACATACATAGGTCTTTAGAAGTGCAATATCGTCCTCATCGAGAGGGCGGGGATTCTTCTCGTCCTTGATCTCATCCTCAGGGTCCGCCGCCATCAGATTGAACTTTAGACTTGGAACTCCGGCGAAGGATTCTGCAACTCCTCTGTAATTTTCTTGCGGACGAAGACAACTGATGAAGAAAGTAGCACGAAATGAAACCTGAAGCCTTCAAGTTTTAATAGACCCCTTGTAAGAATACATGGGCCAGTTATTGCGTTTCCTGATTGAGCCGGCCCAATTGAAAGCTACAATTTTATTTTATTATTTTCACAAAAATATTTTTTTTAGTTTAACAATAATTGGGTAAAATATAAATTTAGTCACTATGGTTCGAAGAAAGTTTTGAGGTGTTTTTTTTATCATATTTAAAGAGTATTTAGCTTGAGGAGTTATATTGAATAATTATTTAAGTAGTTAAAAATTGAGAGTTATAACCAAAAACTCATTTGAATGTGGTTTTTATGTAGATGAGTTAGAGTCAAAACCTTGTTTGGATGTAGATATAAAATGAGTAGTTAAAAAATGAATGATTAAAAATGAGTTATTTTTATTGATTTAAAATGAATGATTAGAAATGATTGAGTAGTTTTAAATGAATGATTAGAAATGAATTGTTAGAAATGAGGAGTTATTTTTAAAAGTAAAAAAATGAGAAGTAAGTAAAAATTTATTTGGATGTAGGTTTTCAAGAAGAAGTTAGTAAATCTTCCATCTAAATCCTCATTAAATATGGCAAACAAACAACCCCTAGAGTTTAATGCTCCTGATTTAAAAAACTAAAATTTAATTCCGAATTTAATCCATGTGATTTGAAAAAAGTTAGAATTTAATCCCTATAATTTTAAAAATTAGAATTTAGTCTATGTGGTTTTATAAAACCTAAAATATAGTTCTTATAGTATGTAATCGTTGGTGTATTAAAATATGTATGTTCATTATTCATGCATAAATTATATATTTTTTTGTTGTTATATTAGTTACTAAACTCATAATTTCATCATTGACATATGAATAATTAACTTTTAAGTAATTAATTCACAATTAATTAGAAATAACAAGGATTATTTTTAAGTTTTAACAAATTATAGAGACTAAATTCTAATTTTTAAAATCATAGAGATTAAATTTTATATTTATTCAAACCATAAGAACTAGTTTTTGAAATTATGAATACCAAACTTTAATTTTTTTCAAACTATAGAGTTATATTTTACCCACCAAACCATATTTTGAATGGAGGATTGGAATGCAAGGTTTATTATAGACATGGATTTATGTAAGTTATTGATCTTGTTGACATTTTTTACAAAATAAGCTGGAATAATTTATTGAAGTATAAAGTTCAAAGTTCCATAAGCAACTCATTCATTCACCATTAATCAAATAGTTTCAGCAATAAGAGCAAAGTTTAGCGATTGATGCACTCATAATTGTTGTTGAAAAAAAAAAAAATCAAACTTGACATATTTCGACCGAACAATATAATATGCACTATATAACATGCCGAACTCAAAAAAAAGTAAATAGTTCTTAAACTTCTACTAGGTCTAGGATAGGTCTAGGATCGAACCCATAATGTTGAGCTGGATCACCATCAAACAATGAAACCAATGCATTTCTAATCCGTTCGATAACCTCAAGCTTATAAATATTTAATATTATGAATAGATATTCCAATGTATAGTTTTCATGCATGGCATAATTTGACAGTATAATTTTTCAAAATTTTAAATTAATTTTTAGTTGATTTGAAATCCAACACTAAAATTTTTTGAAAGAAATTCATGATATTTTTCCCTTTTTAGTATAAAAAGTTGATATATGAGATATTTGAACTTCACTGCCTACCAAAATAAGCCTAGCTCAACTCAAAAAACAAAAAATGTTTACGGACACCGGTGCCCGTCTACAGACCGAGTTTGGCACCGGAAGTTAAGAATTTGACGGTATCAATCATACAAGGTACTGTTTGGACTATAAATAACTCTAGTTTATACTACAACTTTCATTATTCATACGAAAGCAAAATGATGTCTTCCAAACAAGTTCAAGTCCAGTTTTATAACGATCCTGTATGCCCCTTAGGCTCCATATACACGCGGGAAATTTTCATGCACAGCATATACATGTGCTTGAGTTTACACACATTAACATAATCAAATATTCCCACGGTTCGATAACGCTCAGAAGTCCCGGTCTGGGAACAGGACAGGAGCAATCAAAGACCAGATGAATAATGCTGCAGTGGCCCAACCTGTCACAATCCGAACCCACACGGATGCCCACCCGACATCGACCAACCTTCCACTTTCGCCAACAGAGGTGGTCCATCCAGTCAGGAGCATTGCTGAGTACATACTAGCAAGAGAGAAGATGATGTGGAAAAATGAATATGAATATGTCACTGGCTTTGCCTTCTCCTTTTCCTCGTGCTCATCCGACTTTTCCAGTGGTAGCAATGGCTTTCCTGCCCATTCGATAGAGAAGAATGTCATACCAAAAAAAAGCTTAATAAACGAGACTACAAGAGGCTCCTAGGAAAATGGGGATAAACAAAATTTCCCTCCCAATTCAAATGGAGATTTCCCGCCCTGTTCGGGATACGCCCACAAGGGATTTTAGCACCGTCACCTATAAGTTCAGTTTATGAGAGACTACAGACAAAATCATGAACTTCTGAGTTTACAACAATTGGAAGTGGGGGGATTCGAACCCATGAACTTTTGGTCATTAGGTATACACTGATGTCATTGAGCTATTGCTCTTGTAGCCAGAAAGGGTTGCAATGTCTAGAAGATTGAAGGGAGTACACCCAATCATATCTTGCTTACTGCAAAATTAGTATCCTGCACAATTCTTAGGACATGATAGTAGAAATCTCCAAAGTTAAGATTTGCCAATTCCCTCGATGAACTGAACCCAATGGGATGGACATTCCATTAAGTCTATTAAAATCAACACATATAACATATCCATTTCATAATATTGTGTTTCAGAACTGTAAAATCCTAAATAAAACAATAATAAATGAATTAGCTGATTCTTACCTGCACGGGGTGAACTTGGAGGGGAAAGCAAGGTTGTAGAAGAACCAGCACGGACAGCAGAATAGACTACTGATAGAACAGTTGTGAGAAGACCCAAACCGAGCGTGCCGGTAGAAACAGCCTTGGAATGCTTGTGGAGACCATTGCACTCGTAGTCTCTTGGTTCACTAGCAAGTCCACTGTAACAGAGATACATGCAGTATAGCGAGATGGCTGATGCAGGTAAAACACTGCCACCGACCTGTTTTTCGACAAGATGAAAGTCATAAGAGACAAAAAGGAAATATTGGTCCTATGCATTTGAAAAAATTCACACAAACACATCATACTTGAAGTACAGTAAAAGGATACAGCAAAGGTGTACTATATTTTGGAAACTAAGATCAACTATTAAAATCGGGTAGCATGGATCAGTTCCAGTACAAGGCCATTATTAGGTCAACAAATAGGAAGTCTCAAATATCAATAGACAAACAATGCAATGAGTCATAGTATGACAAATTGTTCACTACCCAAATCTATTAGAAGTGCTTTCTAATTACAGCCTCCAATCAACAGGGGTAAAATGAGAAAAATGGATACAGTATATACAGACATACTTACTGGACATGAACAATCATGAATTGCCCTCTAATGGATACAGTTTGATTGAGGAGAGATAAATAGGGAAATACTTACTGAAGGGTGTAGTGCAACAACTGTGAAAACAAACGCAAAAATTAGGGTCATCACAATAAAAAAGGTGTTCAGCCCACAATCATGTCCTGATGGTGTGAACCAATGGAAGAGAAATCCAGATGAGACAAGTGTTGCCACATAACAGAAAAGTGAAACAACAAATAAGGCGATGTACCTAAAATGAAAGAGGAAAACTCAAACGTTAGTTACAAACCTAAAAAAAGTAACATGGGAAAAGAGAGTAAGAAGGCACAAGAGAAAAAACTAGATTTCAACAAACCAAAACTGCTCATCATATCCAACCCAGGTGTCATTCCATCTGTGAACAAAGTCCAGCAAAAGAACAACTTGAACGAGAAGAAACAATCCTGAGCCAAATTTTGATATAGACTCTGCAAATTGTAAATGTGTTAATGCCATTATAAAGAAAGGTAAAGGAAAAGGAAAAGGATTTCAAATCAAACCAACACGAACTGAACAATATTTGTAAAACATCCTTCTAATTTCTGACATGATGAAACAAATTCTTACCGTAAAAGCTAATAATCTCGTTAGGAATGAAAAACATTAGTATCACCAAAAGGAACCAGCAAATAACTTTCACCATCCATCCACCATGGTGAATACTATCACGAGGATCCCTTTGACTTTTTACACCAACCATCATCACAGACAGAATGGTGAAGAAGAGGAAATTTCCAAAGCTAACCCGCAAGACAGCATCAGTTTGAAACCAATCCCTGCTAGGTGTTTCATGGAAAGTGTTAATCCCTGAAAGAAGACATGCAATGAAAAACTGTTAGAACACTTGAAAGTATCGGTCAAACCAGCTATTATGTAATTGCTTTGGAGACAGAAATAAGTTCTTTTTTAAAGTTGACAATATTACATTATCGGACAAATTGCAAGTTTGATGATTAGAAGAAGCAACAGAAAACTGCTTCCAAATGGGCAATAACACGCACTTAACAGCTGATTAAACACAAACAATTTGCACTAGCTAATTCTAATGACGAGAATATAGTATACCTACAGGTTACATCAACCAGATTTATAAATAATTTATATAATCTTTTTTGTTTATATGAAACGAAAACATTTATGTTGGTGGGTGAAAGTGTTACCATGTCTATCAAAACAAAGGAAAAAGGGGTAGATATCGAATACCTATGAAGCATGGACATGGACACAAATACGGGATATAGATTCGACACGACACGACGATACGTCAATTTTTTAAAAACTAAGATACAGATACGTTTGAGATACGACAATTTTACTAAAATAAAACGTATGAAATTGATTTTAGGTTAGCTTTTTTCTTTTTATAATTTTACTAAATAAAACATATGAAATTGAATTTCATTTTAGTAGAGATAAAATGGGTTCAATAAAATGAGAATAAAGGGCCGCACTCACTAAAATGAGTTTAATTTGGTAAATATAATGGGTTGGACTCATAAAAACGACTTTTAAAAAATGCAAAAGCATTCTCACGTATCCTGGCTGTTTCTTCTGTGTATCTTCCCGTGTCCAATATTAAAAAAATAAAATAAAAAATCAGATACTCCAATTGCCTAATCTGAAACGTATCTTAGGCGTATCTTGCCGTATCTGTGTCCGATACGTATCTGATACAGATTCTCAGCCTAAAATGGTGTGTCCGTGCTTTATAGTCGAATACAATGACCAAACAAGAAGCAAAGTGACCAAAGACTAATCTGTTATTAACAAGCCCGACCATATTCATGAAAACAGTGAGAAATGTAAAAGTAACAGAATGATGGGATTCGGCCGGCTTGTAGGTCAAGCCGGAGAAGAGGATATAACCAAGAATAATCCTTAATATGTTGATGGAATTGATGAGTGAACCATTGTAGAAAGCGAAAAGGTGTGTCCGTGTTTCTTTGCCCTACCATGACTAAAGAAACACCACTACTATCGCCCAAGCTACCCAGGGAAGATCCCCACAATAGCAAAGGTGGAGATCAGCGCATCCAAGAGAGGAGGAGAGTTGCCAATGTAGAAAATGGCAGCATCCTAGCAAAGATGAACATGCGATTTGAAGGGTTTGTATCACCCAAAGTTCCCATGGAAATGGAAATATAAAATTAGTAAAAAAGATATCATGGAAGTGATCCCATATCTCAATATGACATCAGATGTTTGACAAGAATATATAGTTGGATGGAGCTAGGAGTAGGAGGTATAGATCCAAATGGAAATTATAAATTCATGAAAGCTGTTGAGTAGGCTAAGAAGAAAAGGATGATTACAACCAATCACATTCGCAACTTCTTAATTAACTCAAAAGATTGATTCCTTCTAGTTCTTCGGATTTATAAGATATTTTTTTATTCAAAAAGAAAGCTTCGAGCATTCCATATAGATTCTGCAAAGTGAAAACAAGATAAGACGTGGCTACGAGCCAAATACATCATCTGCACTGACTTATATTAAAAATCCATACACACTTAAGAAAGGGCAAAGTCATGACTCACAAGGGATCTTCTCCAAAAGGGGAGCAGCGACCTCTCTAAAAATCCAAGAAACAATCAGAGAGAGCGCGAAGAGGCCACAGTATGCAATCCTTGCAGACTTTCGGCTAATGCTCGAAACAACTGTCCGGCAGGCATCACATGCACAAGCTGCACAGCAAGACGCCAAGCAAGAAGCCGCCCACATCTTTTTCTGTCACGCAGCAACCAGATTACAAGCTTATCTGCCAAAAAGCCAGTCCCAAGTCATTGGAAAATCAAATTGTAATAACTCTCAGCATTCCTATTAATGAGCAATGAAAGAGAATCCCAAAACTGCAAGGCTAACTTATATCCCAATGGAAAAAGAACATCAAAGATTCAAACAAACCTAATTCTCCCTAACCGAACAACTATTTAGTTCCAAAAAATTATCAGGCAAGCGTATTGCAAAAATATACAAAAAAAGAGTTCAATCCAATACCAGATTATCTAACCAACCGAATCTGTAACCAAAATCAACACCATCTCATTAAATTTTACTGTGATCATTAAACCTAAATGGTTTTTCTTTGCTGGAATAAGTAATCGCGGAAGAACAAATTGTTCGTCAAATTCAAAAAAATTGATCGCAGAATTACCTGTGAAGAGATTATGAGGAGAAATTTCTTATGAGAAATCACCGAGCAACCCGAAGAATCGTATGCGAGATCAAGATTCGAGACTTGGCATCGATTTGTAGTTCGTCGTTTCCTTTTCCTGCTTTTTCCTTTACGCCGATGTTTTATCTTATGTAGGTGAATCGACCCGGTTCGAATCAAACCCCTGGATTCGGCCGGTCTATCTATGTTCATTATCTGGCTAAAATATATAGTTTAGGCAAATAAATGAACGAATCCATAGTTTTTGAAAGGAAAAAAAAAAAGTTAGGATGATAGGAGTTTTTTTTTTATTTTTTTTATTTTTAAATCGAAGTATAGGATAATTAATATATGGAAAAAGTGTTATAGTAATAGTAATCTCTTACTTTATATATTAGGTTTTTTTTTTTCTTCTGAGCACTTCTTTATATATGAGGTTAGTTGAGTTAGAGTGGTAAAATTAGTGTCAATCAAAATAATAACTATCTTCATATGTTAATAATCACCAAATATATAGTTTAAATCCTCAAATTTTTTATGGTACTAAAAAGTAAATAAAAATTGTAAAAATGGCATAATTTAATTTATATTTGCTTCATTTTTTTATAGTATGTATTAAATTTTTTTTTAATATATCAATAATTAAAGATGGGTAATCTCTCCAAAAATTATTCTTTTAAATAATTAATTGCGAAATCATATTTGAGGTAAAATTCCACTCCTTGGATAAGTATGAGTTTAAATCTTAATGTCTCAAATTTATACTAATTAGATCGTTGGTATCTAACTTATATAAACTACACATCACTATCGTTGAACTGTTGCATTTTTTTTAATGCTAAACTCTAAACCCTAAAAAGGTAAAAAAAAAAAATTACATTGTTTCAGCCACATTAATTTTCACAATCGACCAACCGACCGAAATGAACCTGTGAAATTATATGGCGGCTCTAGGCCCCAACGAAGAGGCACCATTGAAAGGGCCGGATTTACATGGCTACCACTCATGACCCACCTGCTCGTCTCTCTCTCTCTCTCTCTCTCTAAATACACCATTCTCACGCTTTTCTTTCTCTCTCTACAAAGGTTTCCAACTCTGGAAACCGTGTGAAGAGAACGCCCTTTTGCGCTTTTTTTTTTTTTTTCCCGGAGCCGAGGCAGAGCTCCATAGTAATATCGATTCAGCTCCTTCTCTATAATTTACCCTCTATTCTACTTCTGGGTTTTGATTTTGTAAGTCTTTCTCTTTCTCTTTTGATGTGTATCTTGCTTGAAATTTGCTCCGTATGAGTTGTTTTTTTTAATTGGATTTTGCCGTTTTGGCTGTGTAATGTTGGGAATTTTCTGGGTTTAGATCAGAGCTGCGTTCTTAACAGCCTTCTGTTTAAAGGGTCGATTGATTGTTGTTGTAGTTGTAGTTAATGTGCCTCGATCTGTTTCTTTTTCTTTTTTTTGTGTAAAATTAATAATTTCATCTTTTGAGACCTTGCCATCTTGTGAGTTTCGTTTTGTAATTCACTCGTGGTTGTTTATTTGCTTGGCTGATTACGTTCTTTTGGATGGTGCATGGATAATTTAGGAGTTGGGATGAATTGGGAACATGGAGGAATAATTTTATTTCTGTTGGATGTTCAATTGTTGAACCTCTTTAGCTTTGTGTTGCATCAATGTTAGAATTTTGATGTTCTTTTAAACAACTGTGTGCGAATTACCAATGTAGTAGAGTTAGACGGTTTTCCTATATACAAATAGTCGTGGTTAGAATTTTGTGATTTTTTAAACAACCACGTGTGAATTACCAATGTAGTAGGGTTAGCTAGTTATCCTGTAAGAGTAATCGTGGTATGCGTAATCTGGCCTGGAGACTCGCGAATGTAGTCAAGAAAATTTTGGAGTTCTTTTTTGGACAAAAGAACAATAATATGTTATTAACTAATAAAAGGCTTAGAAAAATGGGGCTTGTTCACATTAATTAACCAAGAATGTTTAATCTCAAGCTAAATTGTCTCCAAGGGATGGCACAGTGATTTTGAAGGTGGGCTCTCTTCAAGGTCTCAGGTTCGAGATTCACCTGTGACATTAATTTGTAGACACCTCCCGTGTCTCTATTCTTTCATTGTCTCTCGGTGCCTGACCTAGGGACGAGCGTGGTTACCTCGATAGTGGAGCAAAGCTCCGATTTCTCGGTTAAAAAAAAAAGTCTCAAGCTAAACATCCATTTTTTTAGTAACGGAAAAAATCTACTGTCTTACAGTTATATCTGAATTTTGAGGATTCTTACTAGTCGTTTTCATCTTTGACAATTAATGAGTCTGCTAAACATGCATCCTTCTAAAGAAACGTTCTAATCGTGATCAGTTTAGAACTTTAGCTAATTAATTGACTGCAATTTACTTGGATATATCAATTTGTTTAGCCGTATTTCTAGAACTGGTATTTTGATCTTGTCATTTTCCTCCTTTTGTTTCTCTTGCTATTAGTTTCTTACATTTATCGGCATGAACACAACCTGCCTACCTTAATGGTTGAAATTTCTAAAGTTATCTTGATTGTTGATAGAATGGGTTGTAAAAAGTAAGTTACATATGAAGAGTTAGATGAGTGAGTTGTATTAGTTTCGTATCCTAGTGACATTCACACATGTTCTTGCTTGCTTATCTATTTGGATAAATTCTGAGCATCTTTTGAACCTGCTTGCCTGCTTCTCGGTAGACTTCTTAGAATATGGTTGTTTAGATTATGATTATTATATGATATTAGTTTTTATATGACAGAGAAAATAGTTTTTCTCTTCAATACTTTGAAAGTAATGCTTGATGAACTGTTTTTTTTTCAAATTAGTCTTTCTCTACAAATTGAATGCTCTACAGCGTTGTTTTCCTCTAAAATATTTAAATACTATCCCTAAAGTATCACAAGTAACCTTGGATGATGTTTAAGAGATCTGCTTTATGGCTCCAAAAGTGCATTTTTTGGCATATTTCTAAATCATATATTGAAATAAATAATGTTTTCTCGTATTGATTATGACTGTTGGGAGGGTCGGTTGCGTTATTCACACATCAGTCGGTAATGGAAGAGCTGAAGAATTGTACTAGGGTTGTGATGGATTTGAGTTTTAGAAGAATTAGGAATACTATAGGAACATTTGGGCGATTAGTTAGAGAGTTAGTTAGGTTATTTGGTTATAAATAGGAGGAGATGGGTAGTAAATTGAATTCTCTATAGAGGAAGGTTCCAAGTTCCTATTTAACATGGTCCGTTTGTATTTCTTTTATCCTTTATATTTCAATATGCAATAGTATGTTCTTGTTCTAGATCTTAGACCCTATCAATTTGATGATGGGTTTGGGCTTTAAAAGAATTAGGAATACTATATGCACATTTGGGCAATTAGGTGGGGAGTTAGATATGATATTTTGTTATAAATAAAAGGTTGAGGGTTGAGAGGAGGTATGCAAATATTGAATGGAATCATTTTGGGTTGAGAGGTTATTCTCAAGAATGGTAGGTTCAAGTACCTATCACATACTTGGTTAGTTTGTAATTCTTTTATCTTTTATATGTCCATATTTCAATTTAATGTTTGGGTTCTAGTTTGGGTCTTATTATGTTGGTTGGTTGCATTTTTCTTGCACCAGTTTGTATAAGAACTAAGATGAAGAGTTATGTTGGTGTTAGTTTTTTTTTTTTTTTCCTTATGTGTTTGGTCTTCTTACTTATATAATGCATGGAGTGTCTTGTTCTGGGCAAAATTGCCATCAGGCATCAATAATGTTAGAGACTGAAACAGATAAATTGTCCTCAAAATATTCAGCTACCCTGCTATATGAACTTCAATCTTGTTGTGAAAAAAAACTAAGAATCATGTAGCAAGTTATCTAATCTGTGCTGTATATTTCAGGTTGACTGAGGAGGTTGGATCATGCAACATGGTTCTTGACAATGTCCTGTCTTCTCCTCACAGGAGGTCCCCATCGTATCGAAAGCCCTTTCCTCCAATTGAGTTGGGTAGTTGGTCGACTCTCTTTTGGCGGCATCGCTTCCTCCTGACAGCACTTGCCCTCTTGACATTTCTTTGCACGATTTACCTTTACTTTGCTGTCACCTTAAGCCCTTCCTCCTCTTGCTTTGGACTGAATGGGGTGCAAAAAGCTCAGTGTCAACTGGAACTTGCAAAGACTTCCATGGCTAAAGGGAAACTGAAAATTCTTTGATACTCGGGTTTGTGATCCAAAACTTGTGCCTTTTTGTTTGTAGTTCTCAACAATTTGGGTCGAAGATTTTCAAAACAGTTAGTTTGTCATACAATGTTGTGTAGTAATATGTAAGTGACTACATGGTATCCGAGAAAAAAAGTTTTTTTAAAAAAAAGGTATTGATCAATCATTTTGTGTTTACAGATTTGTGATGTATACGCTCTACAGTGCATGAAAATTAAATGATGGGTTTTATTTGAACAATTGACTGGTGTCTAAGATGCATGAAACCTGTTTGGTTGATTCATGAATGGCTGTGTATAAAAAGGGAGACTTGGATCTGTTATTTATAAGATTACTAGTGACTATTGGGGTCAGCCTATTATGGATTACTTTTTTTTTTTTGAAAAATATTGTGGATTACTCATCTTTATTTATAATTGTCTATCACATCATACCAACTCCATCTAACTTTATGTCATGAATATGCCACTTTTGTTGGTTTTGCAAACTCTAGATATTAGATATAAATGTACTCCAAAAGTTTAATCAAAACGTAGTTCAAATGATAAATAGACATATCTTCCATAAAAAATAAAAAAAAAAGTTACAGGTTTGAATGCATTCTCTAATGTAATTCAACTTTGAGAAAAGTATTCAAAAGTTTAGAACTCTAATTATGATATATTAAAGGCTAAATTTAAATTAATTAATTAATTTTTTAAAAAAATGTTTACATCCCTCCTCCCTTTCTTCTCTCTTGTTCTATTTCCATCTATGACCTTAAAACCTGTTCTTTTTATATTTTTTTAATTTTTAGTTGTCAGAAATAGAATAATTGGAGCTTCGCTATGCTATATCGGAAAGTCCAGTACACCATTTCAAGGCCTAGAATTAAAGTACTTCAAGAGTTTTATAGTTAAAGCTTCTTATCAGTCTCGAACCAAGGACATTAGAATGAGTCCACTTGGAAGGCTGAGATGACTATTTTATTTATTTTTCAATACCCTCTTATTCTCTTCTTCCAAAGGAATAATAAAGAAAACATATGCATTACAAAATTTCTAACAATAAAGATTTTACTACTTTTTTATAGTTCAAATTAGTATACTTGTGGTTGTCAATCAATTTTGTAAACAATTTAAAGCTCACGATAGTAAGATGAACCTAACTTAATTATTAAAAAAAACACACATTTTTCATTTCAAAGTTTCGGTTGCTACTAAACTTAATAATAAAAAACACTTTAGAGTGGTTTTCAATTTTGGATAAATTGAGTGGTTGGGTTTCAACTTAGCCCTCAAACTAATCGAACCGAACTGTTTAAACTTATAATGATAATTGATATAGTTTAAAATATCTCAACCTCGTATATTGTTGTCGTAGTACTTGTAGTTAAAAATTACCCACTAAACTCTCTCAAATTTCAAACAAGTTTTGACAAATGTCCAAAAATTTTAATTTGTTTATTTTTAATTTTGAAACAATGAACCAAAAGGACAGTGTGGTCCAGAAGGAGACAATAATAACATAGAGAAAGACATAATAAGATTCTGAGAAGTCCCATTTTGAAAAGGGGGAGTTTTCCCGCCTTTCATCTTTTTTAATCAAAGAGTCAAAACCCACTATTTCACTCTTGTATTTCCCTTTTAAGTTTACCGTTGGTTTCTCACTCAAACAAAAACAAAAACAAAAACATCCACAAAACCCAAAACCTCCACCTTTTCCAATGCCCATTTCAAATTCAAATATTTCTTTTCAAAGCCTTTCGCCTTTCCTATGCTCCCTTTTCACTTCATATGATATAGAACACATTTTCTTTTAAATATCTGTTTTTTTTAAAATTTTTTTTTACAACAATTAGGGTTGAATATTCAAAATAATGAACTTGATTATAAACACGATTAGTCTATGTACTTTTAATAAAATTTTAAAACCAATCACTACAATAAGCTTAAAAGTTAATTTTTATTGGTTCTAACATAGGGAGAATTAGGTTTGTTTGAATCTTTGAGATTGAGAGATGATAAAAGGTGAAAAAAAATAGAAATAAGAAAGATGAATCTGACGAGGTTAGATCCTCTATATTGGGCAAATTTGAGCATTTTTTTAGTTCATATTTGTCTTCTCGAGGTAACAATGAAGGGTCCTTCAACAAAGAAAATTTTCTAGCGAGAGAGCTTGAAGATGGCTTGAGTGAGGGGACAAAGAAAAAATGAAAGAAGATGAAGAAGAGATGAGACTGGGGTGATTTCGGTTCGATTTTTGTCGGTTTTGTGCCAAACCGACAACCGAACCGATATCCTCGATTTTTGAATAAGTGAATCCGAACCAATGTCCAATATAGCATAAAATCATTGGATCAGTTTTTTAATAATCGGATTCGATCCGAACCGATGTCCAATATATTAAAAAAATAAAAAAAAAAACATTTTTATTATAAAATTGCATAAAACCCTTCATTTTTTGGAAAATGTAGATTTTTTTAAAAAAAAAGTTTAAATTCGAGTGAATACATAAAAAGTTAAATAATTTTAAAAAAAGAAAAGAAAAAAGTAGTGGAAATGAAAAAACTGTAGGGTAGAAATCAGAAGAGTAATACTTACCTATGGGTGGGTAAGTATTTATTAAAATCACATGTTTTTACTTTTTTTAAAAATGGCTTTGATCGATGGGGAGAGAAATGTAAAAAAGTAAAAACATGTGGTTTTAAGGGTAGATAGTATTTCCAAAATACTTACACACCCTTAGGTAAGTATTTCCAAAATACTTACCCACTCTTAGGTAAGTATTGCTCAAACTAGAAAGGTGCAAAATCTACAAAACTACAGGAGAGAGAAGGAGTGGGATGCGTGGCTATTTATTATGGGAAGAGTTTTAAGATAAAAAATATTGTTAAAATTGTCTCACAATCCTAGTCCGAACACAAGATTTCATGAAAAACATGTTTAAAACTTCACAAACGCGCCACTGATACCATATAAGAATGATATGCTTCAAATAATATTTATTACAAAATTCTTTTTATGATTTAAATATATATTTCGGTTCGATTTTTATTGGTTTTTTAATATGAAAATCAAACCGAACCAATATTTTTCGATTTTTTCAAATAGCGAACCAATATGTCCAATTTTGTGCTAAAAAAATCGAATCGATCCATTGGTTCGGTTTTTCGGTTTTTAATTGCGCCCCTAGATGAGAGATAGAAATGAATTTCACACTTAATTTTAATTGAACTTTTAAAAGATGAAAAGTCATATTTATTTTATCTAAAAATATGAAAAGTTAGCCCTATTTGTTTGAGTTTCCATTCTAGTTAATTTCTTTTAAAAATAAAATCAATGTAAGCATCTTAATAATACATCATCAACCTATTAAATATTTTAAATTAATATAGTCATCATCTTAGTCATCATTTCGTTATCTCAAAGACCTCAATTACTAAAATTAAATATTATTGAAATGTTAAGGATAAAAATACATAAAGATCAAAATAAAACTACAACCAAAAGGTATGGACTAAAATGGTAGTTTTCTCTAAAATATATATATATAATATAATAAATTTGGAGAATTTTTTATGTATGATAAAAAAAATAATAGAAAATGAATGAATATCAACTTTTTAAAAGAAATTCGTGCATGCAAAAAATTGGAAACTAAATAGAGATCAAACCCGTGACCATGGTGTTAAACTAAATTTCTATTAAACAATGAAACCATCAAATTACCGTCTCTTTCAATTCTAAAATTCAATTTGTAACCTATAAATATATAAAGAAAAAATGCATGAAACTATACTTAAACTTAAGTTATTTATTAGTGCATATTCCATATATATAATATTATTTTTAATTTGAGTTGGGTTGGGTTGAGTTGAATCAAACAAAAAAATTGGTTAATCCAACTAACTTTTAAAGTCACCCTTTAATTAGTATACGGACAGTTTTTCAAAGTTTTCAATAAATGACCTATATGGTGTGTTTGTTTATTGGACATAAAAGTGGAGTAAAGTGGAAGAGAATGAAGTGGTTAATAATAGTATGAAGTGGTTAACTACTCGTTTGAGGATTGAGGTTAATAGAAGTGAAGTAATCAACTACTTGTTTGGAAATTGAGGTTAAGAGTGGTTGATATAAATTTTTTTTTTAAATGTGGTTGAAGTAAATAATAACAATTATGTACTTATAATTAAAAAATTATGAATTTTAATTA
>JBBMKA010032714.1:0-23948 GCA_037833695.1 Sechiopsis laciniata
TTATGAGCTTAAATATAAAAGGCTAGGGAAAGTAGTGCATTTTAGAGTAAAATGTGAATGTTGAATGCTTTTTGTACATAAATGCCAAGAACCCATGCTGCGCTAATTTATTGCTATATCTACAGGAATTGGAAACATGGTTAGCATCACTTTCAAAGGAGAAGTGGAAGGTCAAAATGCGCATCATGACTCTTTGGAGGTTGTAGATCGCAGAATCTTCCAAACAATATTTGTGAAGGACAAACATTCGTTGCAAAAATAAAGCAAGAATGAATATGAAGCAATGTAGAAATTAGAGCAGTGGAGAGATGAGAAGAGTAATGTGGAGTCGGAAACGTTGATGCAAAAACTGCAGATCAGATAAGATGCAAAAGCCTTAATAAGGAAAGAATTGGATGCCGAGCTAATGCTGACAATCAGATTGTATAATAGACAAACTGCAATAATCATGGGATTCATGCCTTAATCAACAATGACGTGATTGCTAAAATCAATCAGAGGAAGTATTTCACAAGAATCAAAGGGTAAGCTGCCAAAGAAAAAATGCAATAAAAGGCAGTAAGAGATATTTCCAAATCAAATCTTTGGCTTCCAAGTCGATTCCTAAGCCTATAAAAAGGAGAAGAACAAAGAGAGGAAATGTGTCTGTTTTTGGAGTTCTTCTTCCACACTTGGGAGTAGGGTTCCAAAGCGAAGTTCATGTTTCTATTGACAAGGAGTCCTGTTCTTAAAGCAGCCCCCGCCATTTATCGCTTTCTAGTTTATCTTTTCTTGTTCATTTATGTTTTATTTATTTCGAGCATCATTGTTTCTCTTCGAACTGTTCTTGCATTTGAATTAATCTAGTATTCTTTTGCAATGACTTTCGCTTTATTTTTATTTATTCTTTTCTTTACTTTCATGTCTAGCTAAGCATCTTAGGCAAAAGTTAAAGGTACGGATTGTAAAAGCATGTACTAGGGTAAAGAGAGTTGTTAATTGAAGCATGTTGAATTAGGATCTTAATTAAATTCTAAATGTCGATCGATCATCCACATGCACTAATAGGTTGTAAATCGGAAGAGGAAATAACCTAAGGCTAGTTTGCATGTTCTGTAGGTTAGTACTAAGTCTTTCGTACTTTAAATTGGAGTTTATAGATAAACACGTAACTACTGCAAACGTTGCGGTAGTTAATATTTACATTAGGCTGCAACAGAAGATGGGCTTAATGCGAACGAAAGTGGAAGTGGACGTTTGTTAGGCAAAGTATGGCAATTACTTCTTACCGCAATTTACCCTAGGAATTGTTAGATGCGTCACATAACCTTAACTTAAGCCTTACTTAGTTAACTTTTCATTTTAATTTTACTTTCGCATTTAGATGCTAAACAAAACCAAAAATCCTAACACCATTGTTTTTCCTTTCTTGCACAACTCTTAGATTAATTAAAACTAATTATAGACATCAATCCCTGTGGAGAACGATAAATATAAATACTTATCACTTGCTGCATACTCGACTATGTATACTTGCGTAGAATGCAATTCAAAGTGTAGAACTTAGTTTCACACATAGAATTAATTTTTAGCTTATTTATATCTCATCGAATAATCGCATCAGGTTCTTACTGAGTATTCTTTTATACTCACCCTTATTCTGCAATTTTCCACCAGGTAGTCATAGGTTGTATCGGGAAAGTTAGCTAGACGGATGCTGGAGTAATCATGGGTGGAGCTTATTGCATTAGCTCTATCTAGGCCTTTATTCATTTAGTTATTCAATTTATCTCTTTATGCATGCTAGTTAGACTCATATGGATTAATTATAGTTCATGGTAGAAAGCAATGTTGACGAGGTTCGAGATTGAGAAATTGAACAAAACAATTTTTTCGTTATGGAAGATGAAGATGAAGGTTACCTTAAGAAAGATAACTATCTTGTAGCCATCAGCAGAAGGTCAATAGATGATCGGACTAAATTTGGCCCAATTTTATGTGCTTATTTCTTATTAGTTTGGAAGTTTATATTTATTAAATTCATATGCTCTTTTGTTGAATGATTGATAACTTATTGCTTTCAATTGAATGTATGACCATTAGATTTAGCTAACAATAGGGTTGTCGCATGTTTTCATAGAAGTAGTGTTTTCTTCTTCATTCATATAGATTACACGTTTAGACCTAAGAATCAAGAGAATGAATTATTCAAATTAGGAGTGCACACCTAGTTTAATCATTTTATTTTAATCAATCCTTAGAGCTTAGAATAATTAGTTACATTAGTATGAAATGTCGTTGTGCCTAACTAATTAGAACTAATTAAACTATTTACCTCGATGTATGAAACGCTATCGTGCCCAGCTAATTGAGTAAATTGTAATTTCGAGAACCTAACTTCGTTAGGGTCCTTATAGGCTATTCCAATAAGGCAGATTATGTAGTTAGATAATTTATTTCATTAGACCGTGTGTGAACAAAAATATCACTGTTATTTGTGTCTACTTGATTTTGTTCCCAAGGGTTAATCTCAATTCTTTATTTTTATTGTTTTAGTCAATTTATCTTTATTCTTCCAAATTCCCCTATAAGCTTATGTCAAAATAAGAAAATTAAAAAGATAGAAATTTAATTATTCGGTTCCATGTGGTTTGACCTAGGCCACTGTTAAATACTACAAATATTTAACTTTAGATTGGAATTAATAAATGTATTTTATAGACCCCTCAATAAGATCTCGGCAATGGACATCGCATATGATAAATGAAACGAGATGGCGAGAATGCTATCGTAAATCTTCCTCTGGCACTAGCACATAGAATCGTAAAGCATAGAAGAGAAGAAAAACCGCGAAGAAGATTTAAGATGATCTCACAAAATTACACGAGGCCAAGTCACTTCACAATAATATTTTCTGTAAGAGAAAATTGTACACTCGCTGAATGTTAGAATCTAATTCAATGACGGAGTACATGAACGTATAAGTTTAATATTTTATTTTCTCAACTCAGATCATTGGGTTACCAAATAGAGTCAAGTGAACGTGCTGAAACTCTACTCAAAGTCTTCCTAATTTGTATGATCAACTTATTATCAACTTGACAAATAATCTTCTCACCAACTATCTATGTTTTGTTTATATTGAAGTTGTTTTCCTGGAAAAGGAATGTCGATGCAATAACAAAAATGATAAATTGAGAAGTTCACAACAAACAGTGGCTTTGGTTGTGACAAAAAGTAGATCAACGAAACATGGCTTTAGTGGGAACCAAAATCAAAGAAGGGAAAAATCAAGAAGTAAGAAGGATGTGTAGTGCTACCATTGTGATAAGAAAGGACATTTGAAGAAGGATTGTTAGAATCTAAAAAAAAGAGATTCTAATTCTTATGGAAATGTAGCAAGCATCTTAAATGAAGGTGATGTTTTATCGTGTGAAGTAGGGAAAACTATCAATGGCAGAAAGAGTTCGGCGGATGTATGGTTCATCGATACAAGACCCAGTTATCCATGACCTTTTTACAAAAATGTTTCCTTCATTATGAACCTATCTTAGGAGGATCAATGTTCAAATGTAATGGTCATGCCTTAAACATTGTCGGTATTGGAACTATCAAATTGAAGTTCCATGATGATACTGTTCGTACAATTCAATAAGTGCAGCATGTAGAAAACCAAGAAAAAAACTTACTTTCATTAGGTAAACTTAAGGACCTTGATTGCAAAGTTGCGGTTGAGAAAGGAATCATGGAAGTGATTCTAGAAGAGCGGGTACTTATAAAGGGAGAAAAAGTTTATACAAACTTATACCTATTGATGAGAGAGACTTTATAGAAGGGAGAGGCATTAGTTACCACAAGTAGCTCAAGTGAAATGGTTGCCAAAGATGTGACATGAGAAACTTAAACACATGTCAGGGTAATAAATTAAAGTTCGTGCAGGGCAAAATCTACTCCTAGAGCTTATTAAGGTG
This sequence comes from Sechiopsis laciniata, assembly GCA_037833695.1. NCBI lineage: Eukaryota > Viridiplantae > Streptophyta > Magnoliopsida > Cucurbitales > Cucurbitaceae > Sechiopsis > Sechiopsis laciniata. The sequence goes on from JBBMKA010032714.1 coordinate 3,951, forward strand.
TACTTTTGTGTGAGTATTGTGTTATAAGTAAGCAACACAAATTAAAGTTCAACATATCAAATTCTAGAAGTTAAGATATTATAGAATTGATTCATTCTGATGTATGGAAAGCATCAGTTACATTATGATTACGGCAAGGCAGCGAACAAAAAAGAGTTAAGAGTCGTTAGACCCTATGGTTAATGATACAATTAATGAACACCTACGAATGGAAGAGACTGCCCAAGGAGTAGAAAAAACAAAGCGACGAGGAGGAACGATAGAGGCTTGGCTAAATTTTTTAAGAAAATAGAGGCGTAGTGGGCTTATGGGCAAGAGAGAGACAAGGCAATAAGTGAGGCCCTTATTAGTTTTTCCAAATATCCTCGAGGTTGCCTCTTCATCTGATTCAAACAGCAGCAACTCTAGAGCAAACAACAAATAAAGGAAGTTCCTATCTACCTCGCTTTGTCTTTTGTGTTTTAATTTAAAAATGAATCAATATAATTTTGCCTTTATTTTATTCCAAGTTTATTTGTGAATCGCTTTAAATAATGTTCTTCTTGTGACTTCGATTTATTTCTTTACTTTGAAAAATTATGACTAAGTTGAAAATTTTAGCTAGAACTTGATCTATTGAAGACTTCTAGTTGTTAGGATTACCGACAAGATTGCCAAGGGACGAATCTTAGTTAATATATGGAAAATGGGTAGGTTCTTGGAATTGAATCTGAAAGCTTGAATGTTGGAGTTTAAACCTTAGAAAAGCTTATGCTTAGAGGAACTATGCCTTACCTCTATTGGGACAATGTAGGATTTAAGTTTGGGGGTGAGGGCAAGCTCCGTCAAATCAGTTTATTTCAAAAAAAAAAAAAAAGTTAGCCGTAGCTTCTTAAAAGCATTCCACTACCTTTCTTTAAAGCCCCAACATCTTAAGAACTACGGAATTTGAGTGAAGGCATGAGTGTAACCCGAATGGTGTGTGCTTCCACATATAGAAAGAAATAAAAGAAAGCATCACGAGGGATTCAAATTTGCTAAAAGGGTGGCAAGAGAGAAAAATATTGAGAAGTAAAGATTTGAGCAAACTTGGACTAGCCAAGGATTGAGCGAAAAGATTTAGAGTCGTATGCATCGGTACTAAGGAATGCCCAGTTTACTATGTTGATTAGGAGATGAACAATGACAAAGGAGGAAGTATTCTAACTTTAGGTGATTAAGCCATAACATAATGGTTTTTAAGTTAAAATTAATTTTCTAAAGCAAAATTTGTAAAGCAAGAAACGAGCATGGTATTATCATAAGCAGTTCACTTATAACAACATTTACACCATGTATAGCATCGCCCGAGATGAGAAATTATTCAAGTTTGGGGTTTGATAAATCTCAAATAGAGTTATTATTTAGCACATTTTTGAAATCATTGTTTGAATTTATTACTAAAATTTGTGGTAGAAAAGAAAAAGAAATAATATTTATGGTGTAAAAGACTGATGCTTACGCATTTGGGGAATAAACGAAGAATCTTAATTAAAAATTAGAAAGAAGATCGGTTGAAAGCAAATCTTATGAGAATAGCCGCGCATTGATGTGACAATTTTTTGTAGGAAGCCACAAAGTGAAGCGAGGGACGAAAACTCAGAAGCAGAGAAACGGAGCATTGAAGGGAAAAACCTCAAGAGCATAATAAAAGAAAAGAATCGTGAAACGAATCTAAAGAAAAATTAAAGTAAAACTGCCTGAAAATCAAATCATGGTAAAAATGGAGATTCTTTCCTAAAGTCGTCGAAGAATCACTGAAGATTTGAATGAAAGGAAACTTGTAGCCCACGTTAAAACCCTAGTTCTCATCTCAAGTCAGCGATATACAAACCCTAGAAGAAGGATATTAAAAGGGACGTTGCTAAGGAGAAAGGCGTACGATGCATGAAGTAGAAGTTTTCTAGCCGCAAGTCAACTCGTACCAGCCATCGAATATTCTTAGTAGCTTTTATGTTATTGTTTCTTAGTTAGCATTTTACGTTGTTATTCTGTTACTTCTGAATTATTGCAATAAGTAGTATTTTTCCCTTCATCGTGTTTTCATCTTCTTCATTATCTACTGTTGTTTTTAACGACACTATGAGCAAATTCTATTAATACATACGTTAAAGAAAAGTGGGATTGTTAAAGCATGTGTTAGGAGTAAATTAAGGAGGTATAATTGAAGTATATTAACTTAGGGTCTAATTTTATAGTGATGTTGATCAGCCATTCACATGAACTAATAAGTTATTCATTCGAAAGATGGAATAACTTAAGGCTAAGTTATATGCTCGGTAGGTGAGAATAAGATCTCTTATGATTTTAAAATCTTTTTAGGAATAAACGTTTCACTACTGCATACGACGTGTTGAACTTAAAAACAACACAAAATCGTAATGGGAGTTGGACTTAGTATGACCGAATGCCAAAGCAACCGTTAGAATAGCGAAGTATGATAATTATTCCTCATCGTGTAATTCTCCTAGTACTACGGATGCATCCCATGTATACTTTAGTCGAAGCCTTTATCTATACTTTCATCTTTAATTATTTTTCTCACTCTTTACAAATCACAAAGACAACTGAAACCAAAACCCCTATTGTTTACTTTTTGCATTTGATTCTAAATTACCAACTGCTTAGTTAATTCATAGTCCCTGCAGAGAACGATAGTAAAAATACTTATCACTTGGCCACATACTGCGTATACTTGTCTATTGTGGATACATATCTATAATTTCCTAAGTACTACGAAACCGCATCAATGATAATACATTTAAAAGATAGATCTAACGATTTGAGATCTAATTTTGCTAAATATGGACGAACATCTCATAAGAAACATAAACACCTAAATATTTTGGCTCAATAGGAAACTTTGGTTTACTTGTAAAGCAGACTTAAGAGAGATTTTGATCGTGAAGAATAGAAGAAAGCATCTGATTAACCAAGAAGCATGGTGTCGAGATGAAATCAATCCAAAAATTCCTTGAGACATGCATCTGAAAGGATAAGACCCTATCCGTTTCAAGAAGATACCTATTTTATGCTCAGCCACTCCATTTTAGGATGAAGTGTTAATACACGATGACTCATGGAGAATGCCATGTTTAGAGAGATAAGACGTAATCATCTCTGAAAAATATTCACTCGCATTATCACTCCTTAGAACTTTAAGACACACCCAAATTGAGTCTGAGCTTCAACGTGACATTTACAAAAATGGGAAAATAAATCACATAAGTTTTTTAGCGAATATAACCATGTCATACAAGAGTGATCATAAAAAACCACACAAAATATTGAAATCATGTTTTAGACAAGATAGAAAAGGGACTTTAAATATCATAATGAACTAACTCAAAAGTGAAATTTGCTCATTTGTCGACTCGAGGACTGAAGCTAAGATTATGAAATTTGACTTATTGACACAAGTCATAATTCAAGGATGACATACCAATAAACTAAGAATAAACCTTTTTTAATACCGCGAGAGATAAATGGCCTAGACGTCAATGAACATCAAAAGGTGACAACTCCCAAGCAAGCAACAATTTTTGAAACTTGATTCTTGAACATATAAAGCCTTTCAAATTCATGTCCTTTCCCAATAATACTCTTCGTATCAAGATCCTGAAACAAGTAGTAACTAGGGTAGAACAAGATATAACAGTTAATGTCAATGAGAGAGTTTACTAATAGATATCAAGTTAAAGGCTAATTAAGGTATATGAAGGACAGAATGCAACGACAGATTTTGGGTGAGATTGGCCATAGCGGACATATTTGGATTTGTCTGCGAACATTAGTCAAACTTGTAAATAATAAATGAGGATTACCTTTCATATTACTAGTAGTCTAGCGTCAATGACCCACTTGGTGGAAGACGAAAGAATACAACAATTCGTGGCACTTTAGCCAACACTAGTTGTAGTAGGCACATATGAAAGATAATCCGACCATAGGATGATCACAGACTTCCGAAACAAAACTCCACAATTCGTGAAAACCTGGTACGAAAGCACTAGTAGTTTAAAACTCCACCAAATGATGTTTCAAATGAGGTACTCTTGAAATGATCTCGATCCCAAGTAACTTACAAAACCAGAACTAGAGTGCATGGTTGAAAGAATGCAACAAAAACCAACAAAGCTCACACTTAAACATAAAAACTCGCAATGACCAACAAAAGAAAGCAGCAAAGAACCAACAAAACAACCTTAAAACCATCAAAATTCGACTTACTTGCTATAAAAACTACACTAGGTACCATTGTTTGCTTCATTTTATTCATTAGACACCAAAAAATTCACAAAGACCTTCAATTTATGTAGAAAATCCTAATTTGATGGCAACAGAAAGTACCCAAAAACTTTTAACTTTCCGACTTGAAACTAAAGAGGCCAGAATAAAGAAACTAACCATAAAATACACTGGGTACATCAAGGGATGAAATGCCCAACAAACCCAGAAATAAATGGATGTTTCACCGCCTTCAAGCGTCGCTTAGAATAGGCAAAAAACATGCAAATGGGTAGTTCGACAGCTGAGCTTCTTTTAAGTGTAGGGGGTGTCGAAAAACTCTAGCGAGATCCAAGAGCGATGACTCCATCGAGTTTTAGCAGCGCCCTCATAAACCCTAAAAAACCTTAATCAATGATACCTTGTAATTGAGACTGAGATTGGATTGTCGTCGTATCTTATTCATGAGAGTAAACACATATATAGGAATACATGAAGTTCTAATCCTACTTGAAAACCCTAAACAAAGTCCTAATCTTACAAGAAAACTATAAACAAAGTCCTAATTCTACAAGGAAATCATAATTTAGAATATAAATTACAATAAATTAAAGAACAAAATCCTAATTCATAATTAAACCTTAACTGAATGACGTATAATCTCTAACAAGTTCAATAGTACATAAAATTCATTTCTATCTCCTACTAGTTCCCTAGAACTCTTAAATTTTGTTGTAAGTTTTTAAAAATACATGAAGATCTTTAACTAAGTTCTTCAAAGTGGCCATCATGAAGGTAAAAACTATAAGATGCTTTTTATTGGGTAAAGTAGTCGCATAAAAGTTTTAAAGCTTCGCATTTAAATGTTGTATCTTGGTCAATAACGTCCTTAAGAATATTACCAAAAAAATTTAGTTTAAGGGTTTCAGGAGCAAATTGCTCCATTGGCTCTTTCTCATCTTCGGTTGGGGTTGCAAGCAATTTTGTGGAATCAAGTGCTATATGACTGTTTTGACGTCCAAAAAATTCTTTAACCTTAGCTTTCCACATACCAAAGTCCCATGTACAATCAAACTTATCAGCACCACACCTTATAGTAGCCATTTGGAATGATTTTCGATTCAAGACTGTGATTCTTGACTGATGCTTGCTAATTTAAACTTTCTTGATTATTGTTTTCTTGACTTTAATTGCTTGATTTTGTAGAATCGAAAAAATATATAAAAAGTTGCTTTCGTGATAGTAGCGACAAGACAATCGAAATTTCTCTAAAACCACTTTCTTTTTATTTTCCTACTTCTTTCTCTACAAGTTTCTCTTGCTTTCTCGCTTTCTCTTGCCTGTCTTCCACAATGGAGTGAGCAGTCTATTTATAGCCCTATTACATAACTTGGTCTACAAGGCCCCTACAATACTTGGTCTTCAAGGCTCTTATTTACCAAAACTATTTTCCTACTAATTCTTTAATTGTAGCCCTATTAATTCCTTAATTAACTCCTTAATTAAAATCTCATAAATTAACATTTTAAACACATTAAAAAATAACATTAAAGTTTATTCAACAAAACTCCTCCATGAACTTAAATGCTTCTGCCATCCTCATGTCAATCATCTTCTTGAATTTATCGAACAATATTTTCGATAACGGTTTTGTGAAGATATCTGCAACTTGATCTTGACTCACTGCATGCACAGTAATTTCACGCTTCCTTCCTTCACATGATCTCGGATAAAAAAAAAGTGAAACATCAATATGTTTGCTTCTTTCATGATTTACTGGATTCTTTGCTAACTCAATTGTTGATCTGTTGTCAACTTGAATCACGGTTGCACCAAGTTGGTTTAGCTCCATCTTTCTCAACATAATTCTGAGCCATATCATGTGACATACACACCAAGAAGCTGCAACATATTCAGCTTCGCATGTTGAAAGCATCACGATCGGTTGTTTCTTTGACAACCAAGTAAATGTTGTGTTTCTCATAAATAATATATACTCTGATGTACTTTTTTTATCATCAATGTCTTCAGACCAATCGCTGTTAGAGTAACTAATCAACTTGTAATCTTCCTTTTTGAATACAACATCCCAAGTGACATTGTACCTTGGATGTATCACATAATTCGCTTCAATGCCTTCTAATGCGAATAAATCGACTCCACCATGAACCGACTTACAATGCCAACACTTAATGAAATGCCCGACTTTATGCATGTGAGATAGTGAAGACTTACCACCAAACTTCTGTATCTACTCACATCCATACGTTCTTCTCCATCAAACTTTGAGAGTTTTATACCTGATTCCATTGGTATTGAAACTGGGTTGCAATTTGACATCTTATACTTCTTCAAGATCTCCATCGCATATTACTCTTGTGATATAAAAATGCCCATCTCTTCTTATTTAACCTCTAAATCGAGGAAAAACTTCAACAAGCCCAAATCTGTCATCTTAAATTATCATCGCATCACTGTTACTCATAAAAATAAGGTCATCAACATAAAGAGCAAAAAATATCGCACTACCTCCATTTTGCCTTGTGTAAAGCCCGTGCTCGTAAGGACACTGCTTGTATCCATTCTCTTTGAAATATGTATCAATGCGAGTATTCCACGCTCTGATACTTGCTTCAACCTGTAAAGCGCTTTCTTCAATTTTAACACTTTATTCTCTTCTTCAATTTTCATATATCCGAGTGGTTGTTCGATGTAAACTTCTTCTTCAAGCACACCATTCAAGAATATTGTCTTGAAATCCATCTGAAATATCAACCATTTGAATTGAGCCGCTTGAGAAATGAGCAATTGGATTGTCTCCATTCTCGCAACGGGAGCATAGACTTTATCATAGTCAATTCTCGCTTTCTACTTGTATCCCTTCGTAACAAGCTGCGCTTTGTACGGTTATATCTTGCCTTGAGCATTCATCTTTTACTTGAACACCCACTTCACACCAATTAGCTGACTTGCTTTTGGCAATTCTATCAACTTCCATGTATTATTGTGCTCAATCACATTAATCTCGTCATCCACGCAGCTTGCCACTTCTTATCTCGGATTACTTCTTCAAAGCTAATACTTTCAGCATCTGCCAAAAGATATACAAGGTGTACCTCATTTGTCTCATCATATAAATCTTGCAAACTTTGCATTCTAGGTTATTGAGGTTCATCTTCATCATTGCTAGTTTCAAAGATAGTTGGCATACTTGTTGATGCAACGATTGGTAGTTCACCAACTTCAAATTGTTCTAGTCTCATTCACTTTCTTCATTTAATCGCACATCGCGACTCACTGTCATCTTTTTTCTTGTTGTGTCAAGTAGCTTGTACCCTTTTATTTTCTCATCATACCCATTAAAAATATACTTCTTGCTCTTGTCTTTAAGCTTCATTCTTTATTGATCTAGTATGTGTGCATAAGCCACACTACCGAACACTTTGATATGTGAGACTGTCATCTTTTGTCCGCTCCATGCTTCTTTGTTCTCTGATTACATAACTTTGCATGTGGACATTGATTTTGTACATAAATTGCGCACTACACTACTTACGCCCAAAATTCCTTTGGCATCCTTTTGCTTTTGAGCATTTCTTGAACCATGTCAAGAATGATCCAGTTTTTCCTTTCGACCACACCATTTTGTTGAGGAGTGTATGGTGCGGTTAAAAATCACCTTATGCCTTGCTCTTCGCAATACTCTTTAAAAGTCATAAAAGTATATTCGCCACCTTTATCAGATCATATAGCTTTAATGTATCTACTGGTTTTCTTCTCCACCTTCACTCTAAATTTTCTGAATGCCTTTGATTTTTCTTTCAAAAAATAAACCCAAGTTTTTCGTGAGAAATCATTGATAAAAGAATTGAAGTACCTTGTACCGCTAAAAGATCCGAGGGTAATTAGTCCTCATATATCAGTATGAATCATCTCGAGTGGTTGCTTAACTGGATATTTTCCTTTCTTCTGAATAAGGTTCTTCCATGCTTACTAAGCACGTATTCTTCATAAAAATTTCCCTCGTAATCCATGTTAAGTTGCTCGTGCACCATATCCTTCTTCACTGACTCTTATAGTCCACCATGAGTAGGTGACAAAAGCAAAGATGCCAAAGCGATGCCTTGTCTTCAACATCGACTCGTAAATATTTTTCTCGTACGCTTCTCAAATTCAATCTATACATACGATTTATTCCCATCTCGACTTGAGTGACTATACACTCTTGCTTATCCTTGAAGTGTAACAGCCAGTCTTTTAAAAATATCGAGTAACCGTTCTTTGTAAGTTGCCCCAAAATCAAAATATTTGTTTTGAGATCTAGTACATAATAAATATCTTAGACTGACCCTGTTAAGCCATCCTTTTGTAAGTAAGAAATCGTACCTTTGCCTTTGACCTCCAACTTTGATCCATCTCCAAAAGACACACATGAACGTCTTCAACCTTTTGCATATCTTTGAAGAGATACTCATGACCGCACATATGGTTGCTTGCCCCGGAGTCGAGATACCATAAAGTCTCATTGTTGGCGTTATTGTCATTATGTGCCATCAAGAGAAGACCTTCATTCACTTTGTCTTCTAATGCTAAGTAGGTTTTCCGTTCAACGATCTTTTATAAAATGTCCCATTTTTTTTGCAATTATAACATTTTTTAGAATTGCAATCACTCGCATAGTGACCATACTTGTGACATTTGTAGCAGTCGATGTTGGAATAATTTGATCAACTGCCACTCCTTTACTGCGTCCTCTCCCGCGACAATTCGCTTGGCTCGACTGTCTTTTCTCTTCATGGCTGTCCTTTCACCACCACAACCATTTCCACGACCTCCATGGCCACGTCTTCTACCCTAAAATTTTTTAGAATAGATTATCTTTTCGTCTTTGATTGACATCTTGGTTTGAAGTGCTTGCTTCAACGTTTCCTCCTTCTTATTTTTACATTGCTCGTGTGCCTCGAGAGAACCTGCGAGCTCGTCAACAGTGAGCATCGTAAGCTCCTTTGACTCTTTTATAGCACACACCACATTCTTGAAATCAGTGGTCAACGATCTCAAAATCTATTCCATAACTTAAGCATCGGTTAGCTTTTCTCCATGGCGATTGAGGTTGTTCACCACCTTCTGTTCACGCGCAATGTAGTCAGATACGCTTTCTAACTCCTTCATCTTTATGCTCTCTAACTCACCACGAAAGTTTGGAGACGTACTTGCTTGCTCAGTCAGCTCCTTTGAACACTTTCTCTAAAATTTATTACGCTTCTTTTGAAGTCGTTGGACTCACAATCTTCTCAAAGCCCGATTCGTTAATAGCTTGAAATAGCATGTAATTGTCATTTTATCCTTCGATCGTGTCTCTTTCAACGCTTTGGTTTGATTCGCCATATAACCCATGGTATCTTCTGGTTCTTTGAAACCTTCTTCGACCATCTCTCATGCATCATGAGAGCCAAGAATGTTGGAATAAAATTTAATGCAACTTATTAATATGTTTAATTGTTGTGAATAGAGCTATAATTAAGGAATTAATGGGTTGTCAATTTATGAGCTAAATAAGGAATTAGTGGATCTTTGATTTAGCAATTAGTAGGAAATATTTATGCTAAGAACTTGGAGACCAAGTTTGTAATAGGCTATAAATAGAGTGCTCATTCCATAGAGAAAATAGTAGTGAGAGCAAGAGAGTTGTAGAGAAAGTAAAGAAATAAAAGAAAAGTGTTTGAAGACAATTTGTGAGTGTATTGTCTCTCCAATCCCGAAGCGGAAAGCTTGTGCGATTGTTTTATTTTTTTGTTATTCGAATTTAGTTTCTACAAATTGAAATCAGAGCCGATGGTGAGTGTGACAGATAATGTCACTACCACAATTGACGTAGGTAAATTACGAGAATTAGAGCATCCAGATGAAAGCTCTTCTTAGATCTTATGATGCATGAGAAGTAGTCGAAGAAGGTTTTGTAGACCAGAGGATACCGTGGATTACACGATGATTTAAACCAAAGCATTGAAAGAGACGCGTTTGAAGGATAAAACAACATTATACATGTTCTGTGTTGTTGACGAATCAGACTTTGAAAAGATTGCAAGTGCAACAACTTCAAAAGAAGCATGGGACACTTTAGAGAAAGTGTTCAAAGGATCCGACCGAGTCAAGCAAGTGCGTCTCCAGACTCTACACGTTGAGATGGAAAGCATAAAGATGAAGGAGTCAGAAAGTGTTTCTGACTACATCACGCGTGCACAAACGATGATGAATGAACTCAATCGAAATGGCGATAAGCTAACCGATGCGCGAGTTATTGAAAAGATCTTGAGATCGTTGACGAAAAATTTTGAGAATGTGGTGTGCGCAAAAGATGAGTCAAAGAATCTGGCGACGCTTACAGTGGACGAGCTTGTAGGTTCTCTTGAGGCATACGAGCAACACAAGAATAAGAAGAAAAAGGAAACACTAGAGCAAGTGCTTCAAACTAAGGCATTAATCAAAGATGAAAAGGTACTCTATTCTAAACAATTTTAGGATCGAGGTGGCGACTGTGGAGGTCGTGGATATGGTCGTAATAGTCAAAGCGATAGTTATGATGTAGAGAAGGGACATATGAGTCAAGCGAATTTGTGTGGAAGAAGACGCGATCCAGGATGAGGCAATGGATCAAATTAGTCTAATATTGAATGCTACAAATGTCACAAGTATGGTCACTATAAGAGTGCTTTCTATTCTGAAAAATGCTACAATTGCAGTAAAGAAGGGCATTTTACGAAAGATTGTCGAGCAGATAAAAGAGTTGAAAAAATAACCAACTTAGCTTTAGAAAGCGATCCGAATAAAGGCATTTTCTTGATGTCATATAAAGAAGGCAGCAACAACAATGAAACTATATGGCATCTTGACTCAAAGGAAAGAAACCATATGTATGGACACAAACATTTGTTTAAAGAGATGTAGAAAATTGAAGACAGTCATGTTTCTTTTGGCGATGTGTCAAAAGTGAAGGTCAAAGGCAAAGGTACGATTTATTTTGTGTAGAAGGATGGCTTGACAGGGACAATTCAGGATGTTTATTATGTACTAGATCTCAAAAAAAAATATTTTGAGTTTGGAGTAACTCATAGAGAATGATTACTCTGTATTTTTTAAAGACCGCTAGTTACACTTGAAGGACAAGCGAGAGCGTTTGATCGGTCAAGTCGAGTGGGAAGAAATCACATGTACAGATTGAATTTAAGAAGCGTATGAGAAAAGTGTTTGCGAATCGATGTAAAAGATAAGGCATCACTGTGGCATTTTTGTTTTGGACACCTACATCATGGTGGTCTAAAAAAGTTAGCAAAAAAGGATATGGTGCACAGGCTACATAACATGGACTAGGAAGGAAAAAATTTTCAAGAATGGGTGCTCAGCAAGCATGTGAGAACCTCATTTCAGAAGAAAGTGGGATATCAGACAAAGCAATTGCTCGAGATGATTCATACAAATATATGTGGACCAATAACCCCACGATCTTTTAGTGAAAAAAAGGTACTTCATTTCCTTTATTGATGATTTCTCACGAAAAACTTGGGTGTATTTTTTGCAAGAAAAATTAGAAGCATTCAAGGCATTTAAAAAATTTAAAGTGAAGGTGGAGAAAAAAACGGGTAGATGCATCAAAGCTATGTGATGTGATAAAGGTGGATAATATACTTCGATGACTTTTATGAAGTATTATAAGGAGCAAGGCATAAGGCAATTTCTAACTGCACCATACACTCCTCAACAAAATGGTGTGAACGAGAGGAAGAATAGAACCATTCTTAACATGGTTCTAGTAATGCAGAAGATCAAACGTATGCCAAAGAAATTTTGGGCGGAAGCAGTGCTATGTGCAGTTTATGTGCAGAATCGATGTCCACATGTAAAGCTAGATGATCAGACACCACAAGAAGCATGGAGGGAACAAAAGCCAACAGTTTTGCATCTCAGAGTGTTTGGTAGTGTGGCTTATGCACACGTACCTGATCAGTGAAGAACAAAACTCGAAGATAAGATCAAGAAGTATATGTTTATTGGCTATGATGAGAAAACAAAAGTGTACAAGCTGCTTGACCCAATAAGCAAAAAGTGATTGTGAGTCTCGATGTGCGAGTAAATGAAGAAATCAAATGGGACTGGAACATAATGGAAATTAGCATCAAAGTTGAAGAATTACCAGTCGTTGCATCAACAAGTATGCTAAGAGATTCTAAAACAACTAAAGATGAAGATGAACCGCAATAACCTAGAATATGGAGTTTGAAAGATTTATACGATGTGACAAATGAGGTACATCTTGTTTGTCATTTGGCAGATGTAGAAAGAATGCATTTTTAATATCAAACTGATATAACGGCCAATCTCGAAATGTAGCCATCAAGATAAACAACCGAATCGATGTCATCTTTGCCACTGGAGAAAAAGTGTCATTACAATCAATTCTATACGTCTGAGCATAGCCCTTGGCAACTAGACTTGCTTTCAACCGAGCAACTGATCCATTCGAGTTAACTTTGATAGCAAACACCCTTTTACACCCAATTACATTCTTCTTTGCAGGACGAGCTACTAAATCCCAAGTGTCATTATCATCTAAAATAGTCATTTCTTCGACCATTACCTGGCGCCAACCAAAATGAGACAATGCTTCATGAGTATTCTTAGGGAACAGAATCAAGAGATGTAAGAAACGAGTATGTGGATGACCATAACTGATGATATGAAACATAAGAAGAAATAGGATAAGTGTATGAATGCTTACCTTTATGAAGGGCAATGGGTAGGTCAAGATCACTACTTACTTGTGGTTCAGGTGACGAAAAAACTTCTGGTATAGGAAATGGATCTGCAGTCCATTGTTGTACTCGTCTAGAATAAACTTAAGTTATAGGAGGACAAGATGAAGTAGATATTGAAGAAGATGGAGCAGGCAGCGATGAGGAAACAACTTCATAAATGAATAAGTTATCCTCCTCATGGCAAGAACTCGACGACACTGGACTAAAAGGTATAGTCTAAAAAAACTGAACATTGGACGAGACAAGATACCTATTCAAAATTGGACAATAACAAAGATACCCTTTCTGACACGAGAATACTCAAAGAATATACACTTCAATGATTTTGGGTCTAGCTTTGTGCGATAAGGACTGACATCACGAACGAAACACGTGCAACAAAAAATCTTGGGTGCAATAGGAAATAATTCTTTGGTTGGAAACAAAACTTGAAATGGAATTTTAATATTAAGCACAGAGGAAGGCATTCTATTGACCAGGAAACGAGCCGTAGACACGACATCTACCCAAAAATGTTTAGGGACATCCATTTAAAATGATAATGCCTTTGCAGTTTGAAGTAAATGTTGATTCTTTCATTCGGTAACTCCATTTTGAGAAGAAGTATCAGAACACAAGGATTGATGAATAATGCCTTTGTCACGTAAGTAAGATCATAGAATATTAGAAAAGTATTCACCACCATTATCAGTACGCAAGGTTTTAATAGCAACATTAAACTGATTTCGAATTTTAGCATTAAAAGCACAAAAATGAGAAAATAACTTAGAACGATTCTTCATTGGATAGACCCAAGTTAGACGAGAATAATCGTCGACAAAAGTTACAAAATAACGAAATCCTGTTTTAGACACTGCATGACTTGGACTCCAAACATCAGAATGAACTAAATCGAATGAAGCATCAGCTTGTTTATTGACTCGAGGACTAGAGTTAAGACGATGAAATTTAGCAAACTGACAAGACTCACAATTTAAAGAAGATAAAGTACTAAACGCTGGATACATTTTCTTCAGAACTGACAAAGATGGATGACCCAACCGACAATGAACTTCTAATAAAGACTCAGTACTCGAACATACGAAAGCTTTCACTGGTTATTGATCGAGTATATAAAGGCCTCCAGACTTATATCCTCTACCAATAATCTTCTTCGTCATATGATCATGAAACAAGCAGTAATCAGGAAAAAATGTGACAAAACAATTTAGGTCACGAGTGAGCTGACTAATTGAAATAAGGTTAAAAGCAAAGTTAGGTAAGCATAAGAGTGAAGATAAAGACTGTAGGTGTAACATTTATCAAACCATGAACAAGAATGATGACCCATCTACCAAAGTGACAGCTGAGGCTGGTGCAGGTGACAATGAACTCAAAAAGAAATTATGGTCACCTGTCATATGAGCTGTAGCCCAAGAGTCTATGACTCTTTTCTAAGAGGATGTAAGAAGGCAACAATTCTTATTACCTGAATTGACAAAAGTTGCAGTAGGAAAGTTCGAAGAAGAGGATGGTGATGATTCATGAGGCACTCGAAGTTTAGCAAAGTCATTAGTAGAAGCATGAATTAAATGTTCATGGGTATCATTTGAGGCAACATTAACCCATGCCTTGTCTGGGTCACCTTTTGGCAACTCTCCAACAATATAGTCATCCGTACGGGTACTTAAGAGGTAGTACCAACTAGTTCTATTCCAATCATTGTAGTTGGAACCATTCAACTTGTGTTTTATAATTTCCATCGAGTGCAAAATCATGTCTGTCTGCTTCGTTTCAGCCATATATAATAAACTAAAAAAAATCAGCAATTAACACTTATTCTAAATAAAAACCAGATCTGAAAGTAGCAGAAAAATAGAACAAAAATACCTAAAAACGTTTTAATGGTCAGATTTATAAAAAAAACATATTTTGAAAGCAAAAATCCAGTTTCATAAACTTGTATAACTTGTTATCCCAATGAAAACTCACTAAAAATCAAGAAGATCAGAGCCTAAACGAGTAGTGTCGGTCTAAAAAACGTTCTTGTTGTTAGACCTGAAACCAGAAACAATCGAAAACCAGAAAACGACTTAAAAAACTTGTAGATCTTGTCGACATGAATAAAATGAACTAAAATTTTTGACGATAAGACTTTGGACGCGCCATAAAATGTCGTTACAAGCGGCAACAGATAGATTTTCCGATGGAGAGTGTGGCATGTACACTCATCGAACGCAGTGATATTTTGCAGCCTTGTAGATTGGCCCTTGGGCTACTAAAAAGACAAAAGGTGTCAAAAACTGACGTCAATTTTTCCTGACGACTGACAGACATTTTCTGACGACAATTCTGACAACTGATAGCAGCGAAACTAACTTCGAATAATAGACCTCTCAAACCCTAACCAAGCTCTGATACCATGTAATCAAGATTGAGACTAAAAAGTCATCGCACTTTTTATTCATTATGACTACGTCTATATATACAAATGTAAAGCTATAAACCCTAATCTCTAAGTTGGGCCTAATGGGCCTATTATAATAAATACATGAATTAACATAAATAACTCTAACACTTACGAGCATGCGCTTTACACAAAGCAGTGTGGAGGTAATGCAATTTTTGTTGCTCTTTATGTTGATGACCTGATTTTTATGGGTAATAGTGATGCGATGATAGAAGAGTTTAAGAGCATGATGATGCGAGAATTTGAGATGACAGATTTGGGATTACTGAAGTTTTTCCTCGATTTGAAACAAGAAGATATGGATATTTTTGTATCACATGAGCAATATGCAAAGGAGATCTTGAAAAAGTTCAAGATGGCAAATTGTACCCGATATCAATACCAATGGAACCAGGTACGAAGCTCTCAAAGTTCGATGGAGAAGAACTTATAGATGGAAGCAAATATCGAAGTTTAATGGGAAGCCTTTGCTATCTCACATGCACAAGTCTGGCTCTTGCGCTAAGTGTTGGCATTGTTAGTCAGTTCATGGTGGAGCCAGCTTATTCGCATTGGAAGGCATTGAAGTGAATTTTGCTTTACATCCAAGGAATGGTATCACTTGGGATGTTTTATTCAAAAGTGGAAGAGTACAAGTTGATTGGTTACTTCGATAGTGATTGGTGTGAAGACATAGATGATCAGAAAAGCACTTTGGGATACACATTTTTATGGGCAACACAGTATTTACTTGGCTTTCAAAAAAACAACAGATCTTGATGCTTTCAACATGCGAAGCTCTATATGTTGCAGCTTCTTGGTGCATATGGCGTGCGGTATGGCTGAGAAACTTGTTAAACAAGATGGAGTTAAAGCAACTTGGTGCAACCGTGATTCAAGTAGACAACAGATCTGCAATTAAATTAGCAAAGAATCCAGTGAATCATGAAATGAGCAAACACATTGAAGTTCACTTTTATTTTATCCGAGATCATGTGAAGGAAGGAAGCGTGGAATTGAAGCATGTACCGAGTTAAGATCAAGTTGTGGATATTTTCACAAAATCGTTATCGAAGGTTTTGTTCGACAGATTCAAGAAAATGATTGGCATGGCAGATGGCAGAAGCATTTAAGTTTATGAAGGAGTTTTGTTGGAATTGTTGTAAATAGGGCTATAATTAAGGAATTAATGGGTTGTCAATTTATGGGCTAAATAAGGAATTAGTGGATCCTTGATTCAGCAATTATTAGGAAATATTTATGGTAAGAACTTGGAGACCAAGTTTGTAATAGGTTATAAATAGAGTGCTCATTCCATAGAGCAAATAGTAGTGAGAGCAAGAGAGTTGTAGAGATAGTAATTGAGAAATAAAAGAAACGTGTTTGTGGAGAATTTGAGTTCATTGTCACTCCAATCCCAAAGCAAAAAGTCTTTATTCAAGCTTATTGACTTCAATCAATGATCACAACATTATAAATTGACTTACATCCATTAGAAGACAGTCTTTAAGTTCTTTATTCAAGCTTCTTGGCTTCTATTAACTTTTAAAACAAATAAGTAGGTTCTTCAAGAATTTTACATAAATCCATTTATTCTTAGTTTTAGAGAAGTATTTATAGAGAAGTAAGAGTTAGTATAACTGACTCATTTATAAGCTGAACCTTCCATTAGTTTTTATAGTTTAATCTATGAATTTTAGAAACAATAATGAAAAATAAAGAAACAAATGGAGTTAACAGGTGTATGAGCTATTACCTTGTATCGGGAGCGAGCCATTGAATTCATTACGTGATAGGTTTAATACCTTTAAATTCTCCAAATCTGTTGGACAAGAAACAAAAATAGCATTATTTCCTAATGGAACTATTGTACCATGGTTACTTAGTGTGGTTATAAGCTTACTATTGTATAGTTAGTTTACTCTAATAGTTCTAATTAAATTTTTCAGCTCATTAGTTTGGTTAATTGATCAGTTTCTTCCTCAATTGTACATTACACTCTTCTATATTGAGAATTCTCCTTTGTCTTGTTATAGTATTAGAGCATAGATTAAATTCTTCTTCATTTGTTTATTTTCGTTTTTCACGCATTCTTCTCAGCCCTACTTCAATGGCAATGTAGAACAAAAATGGCGAGGAATACGAAGACCTAGAATCATAGTTGAATCCATTCTTATGCATCATTCATTTTCCTCCATGACCCTTCTTCTTACTTAGGCTCTCATTGGTGCAAATAATTACATTCCTTGGAAGAGAGTTATGTTCATCGCCTTATCCGAGAAAAACAAAGAAATTTTTGCCAATGGCGAGATCAAGAAACAAACAACGACTGAAAAGAAATTGCTAGCATCTTTGAAGTGCACTAATGATGTAATTTCATCTTGGGTAATCAATTCAGTTTTAAAGGAAATCGCGACACATATAGTGTATACCAGTTGTGTGTTCGTGATGTTTGGGATGAATTGGCATGCCAGTTTAAAGAAAGTAATGGCCCAAAAATTTTAAAATTAAGAAAATCTCTCGATACTACTGATAACTCTCAAGTAGCGAGAGTTAAAGTAGCTTAAATTAAGATATCTAATTAAGAAAATGTTGAATTCAAATCATAAAAGCATAAAATTTCGCTGGATTTAACATGTTAAGCGAAATAGTGAACAAAAGCCTGGAAGATAAAAGTTGAAGCGAAACTGTAACGAAATATGCTTGTTGTCTCTTGTCAAACTAATTTAATGCTTCTATTTTGTCGCAGATATCTTTGTCTCAGCGAAGACCAGCCTCTTCGTCTCAGCGAAGACCAACCTCTTCGACTCAGCGAAGACCAAACTTTCCAGACAACATGAAGAGACCAATTGAAGTTCGCCATTGCTACAACCTCGTTCTGATCGATCAAGATAATACCTAACCCAAGGACGCGTGGCAAAGATCCGTGACCTCGAAACTCCTCTCTGCCACCGTAAAGTCAACTCTGCAGCATCCGGAAAATAGGTAGCAGAGCCAGCAAATTGGGGAAAGGATATTCAGCAGATTTTCAGCAGGGTTGCAGCTAAATGTCAGCAGAAAGCCAATGAAATGTCAGCGGGTTTTCGGCGAAACTTTAAGAGGTCTATATAAGGAGAGAGCTCCCTCCATTTGAAGAACTTTTCTTTCTCTCTAAGATTTTCTCTAAGCTTTCCCTTTTTTCTGACCGAAGTCACTCGAAGGAGTAGCTTCGTCCAGAGCAACGTAGTTTTAGTTTCAGCTTTCTTCTTAGCTCAGCGAAATTTTGTACCCGGTGTTCGCCGGAACATTAAAGCAATATAGTATTTAAGCGCTTTGGTTTTCATTGTTTTTACTCTACTTTATATACATGATTCCGCCTAAGCATGTTCTTCATCCTTTATCTTGCGAATATAAATTTCGTCATTATGCGTCGCTAAATATGTTGTCGGAAGGTCGAGGGGAAGTAAGGATTTCGCTTAAGCGAAGGGATTAGCAAAACAAACCTATCATGCATGCTATATTTACTTAAGGTACAATGTGTGAACAACTCTTGTATGAACTCTGTGATAAGTAGAGAGAGTAAAAACAGAGCGAACTAGCGTGTAGGACACAAAGCGAACAGTTAGAGATGAGGTTCGCCCAGTGCTAGTGGTTGCTTAGTTTCCAAAGAGCTCGAGAGAGCCAAGTGTCGAAGTTCGAGAGAACTAAAGGGCTCGCTGTTAGCATCCGCGGTTCGCTAGTTGCTTCGCCTAAGCGAAGCCCTGAAACCCAACCCTTCCGATATTTAATCCTAATTGTAATTCAATCTTTTCAACTCCTTCCGTAAGACCTAACCCAATTACCATAAACTCTCACATGAAAGCATTCACAAGAACACACGAAAATCCCTGTGGAAGATGACCTGGTATTTTTATTAAAACTTGCTGCACGATTGTGTATACTTGCACATTCGCCTAAATTACTGCACACACTTCGCTAGATTAAGCATTGATTCACCACAGCGAACTACTTGCTTCCACATCACCATTCCATGTCATTCTTATTTCCTTAATATTTTGTGGTGGGTAATTTAGGGAACAAGTTTTTGCCAGGGATTTTTAAGATGTTTTTGTATTTGCAGAGTAGTTTAAGAGTAGTAAGTTTAATTGGAAACTAATCTGTGTACTCATTTCAGCTGATTTCGCGAACGGTTTATGCGAAGGTGAGATTTCTTAAAACTCTTCGACCCCGAACCAGAGCGTAGCTTACTCAAAAGAAGAAATAGGAGGAGAAATCGTCCTAACAGAATGGCTAATGCGAACCCAGTGTTACCTACGGCGAACCAAGGGAATGCCAAAGCAGGTCGGGCACCGAATTATGAACAAGCAGATCAGTTCTTCGCTACTACTAACATGATGGCAGATGATAGAGACGGCATAGTAAGAGCTTATGCCACACCAAATGTAGTAGAGTTCATGCGAAGAGGAGTTAGAACTGACAATGGAGCAAGGGCATTTGAGTTCAAGCCCATGATGAACACCCTGCTTCAACAAA
>JBBMKA010032725.1:0-23948 GCA_037833695.1 Sechiopsis laciniata
TATATATAAAGAAAAAATATATCATATTAGAGTTTAGAACAAAATAAGAAAATCATACCTTTTTTTTCTTGGTTTACAAAATTGACGTGGGTCAAATACAAAATTTATTTTTTTAGCTTACAAATATATTAATAGATAAAAACATGTCTAAGAGAATTGCTCGACAATATCTTTGTTATGAGCCACTAAATAATGCTTAAGAAAAAAAAAAAAAAAAAAGAGCCACTAAAGAATGTATTCAGTTGCCTTTTATTTTAGGCCCCTTAGAAAAACATTCTATTTTTATTTTTTGTTTTATTTTTTGTTTTTAATTTTTAGCTTCGAATCACACATTCAATAGTTATTCTCATATATGGCACTTCTCTTTATTTTATTATCTATATTTTATTTTTACTGTTAGAAACCAAATCAAAATCACCTCTGTTAGTGTGGATAATTTTTTTGTACAACATATGTAAAAACAAGCTTCAATTTCAAATATCCAAAATCCAGAATTTAATAAATATCAAATGAAGGTTTAGTTTATTAAAGAATCGAAGGTTTAGTTTATTAAAGAATCGAAAGGTTATGGTTCAATTCATAGTTGACCTACCTAGAAATTAATTTCTAATTTTCTTTACAATCAAATGTTTGTTCGAAAATCGATAGGTGTTCAGCATCTGTAAGAACCTAACTCCTAAAACAGTCCTAAACCTGGTTCTTACTCAACATGCATAGTTTAATACGTTTAAAATTAAACTTTAAGACAACTAATAAAACAAATGCCTGTTTATTCATTCAGAATAGTTCATAAAATAAAACATAGTCGAGCCTCTGGCCAGAGTTATTCAAAACAACTTTAAAACATGAAATCCTTTATAATCAAAACTATCCTGCATGCTGATTAAAGACAACATATAAAATCAAACAGCGGACGCCCATGATCAAGCAGCTCCTCCCTTAGCCGCCCCGGTGTTGTCCCAAGTTACCTGATGGAAAAAACACAGAAAATACGGGTGAGTACAAAGGCACTCAGTAAGAATCCCCAACCGGGGTACAGTACGCAAGTCACATCATCTAGCATCTTAGCATACAAGCAAATCAACATCACACTGACAGTCTCAACACAAATACAATCATAGCATGCTCAAACCATCGAAAGTCTCTAACTCTCGGCTAAGGATCCACTGTGGATCTCCAAATGGGTTACCAATGTAACCCCCAAAAGTCTCGAGAGTCTCTAACTCTCGATTGAGGTGATCAGCTCACTATGCTGATCCTGGACACTTGGAGAGTACCCAAGTGTCTGGCTCTAGATGACACGGAAATGGTGTACTAGTACACTAGTCCGAGAGAGCTCTCCTCCTGGCATCTAATGCACATACGCACACAATGCATGCTCCTGCAAACAGGATAAATGTAGGCCTACACAAACTATGTCGGTCCAGGTGCGCATGCCTAAGACTCGGAAAGGTCGTCCCAAGGTAGGCTTGCACCAAGGAAAGGACTCTAGTTGGCCACAAACCAGGCTTATGCCGAAGTGGTATCTACTCCACTCTCAACTGCAGGGGGTAAGGAATCTATCCTCACAGCCCGATCGGTGGGGACACGTACTTTGGTCCACTCCCAGCCTCTAGATGATGACAACCTAACAGGATCTAGCTAAGAGGAAGCACCCTAGAACTAGTAGAGTTCAACATTGATAACATTGCACAATATCATACCACAGTCAATAACATACAGTCACTGTAAACAGAAAAGTGCAAACATTCTACATGCCAGGTCCTATTAGACAAGCCATACAATTCTATCTACTAACAAGTTCATACATCAGATAACCTGCAAGAACCTGTCCACTAACAAGTATATCAATAGGCAATAATCAAACAAGCCTATCCACTATCAAGTCCAGAAACAGAAATAACGTTCAATCACCTATCCACTAACATGCTCATAAAATAGTAACACGCAACCAGAAAACTATTAGTGGCAAGCGCAGGGTCCACACAACCCCCGCAAGGAAATCTTTACCTGAATAAACAGAACAGACAAGTAAAGGGGCGTGCTCCTTGAGCTGTAGAACCAACACAATCAACAATCTTGACAATAGAAGTACAATCAAACAATTAATATCTAATGGCTAAACAACCTCGTCGACTAAACACACAAGCTCAGAACAAGGGATTACCCAAATCGAACATAAGGGGCTCGGCAGCTAGGCCTTGGCGAAGGTGAAGGCTCACGGCTAGCGACACAGGCGAAACGTACAGCAGCCCTCGGCAGGGCTAAAGACTACGTGCGGCTTGGCGAAGGCTTGCGCGCGACTAGGAAAAATTGTGCGGAGCTAGGCGAACGCTAGGCAGCGATCGCATGGGCGATGTGATCTGCGACGAGGGGACTTACGATCGCTAGTGCAGCGATCTGCGTGGCTCTGTGCTGTGACAAGGATCGGTGAAGAACGACCTCTCTCTCAGCTAGACGAAGGTGATGCTCTCTCTCGATTAGGGCTTGGTGAAGGTGGTTTTCGACAAAAAGGGGGAAGAAGAAGAAAAGAAACAAATGAGGAGAAATCGTTCTTAAATAGGGAAAAAGAAGCCTTCTCGCCAAGTGTCAAACAATCCCAGATCCAACCCCACTTCGAGCCCTGACGAAGGCAAAACTTAAACCAATTTTCTCATTTTTCTCTTTTAATCTTCTTTTAACCAAAACAACCTCCAAGCTTCCCAAAATGCAACACGAACCCGGATGTCCTGTAAATCATAAAAAATAGCCTTGATCTCGGTTAAAACCAAGAACGACCCTAGAAGCCTTGATCTCGGTTAAAACCAACACTAACCATAGGGGTAAAATGACCAAAATACTCCTAGAGGCTAGAACTACCCTAACGGCCCAACGGAACAACTGAAATAAACCAGAAATATACCTTGGGAACAGGGATGAAAACCTGAGCCTTTACAATACTCCCTCTTTTTATGACTTTCGTCCCCGAAAGTCCCTAAGACTGAAACAACTCTGGGTAGTGCATCTTCATCTCATCTTCCAACTCCCAAGTTGCTTCTTCTGCCTTTTCACAACGCCACTGAACCTTAACCAAACTGATTTCCCTGTTACGCAAGGTCTTGCGCTCCCAGACTAAAATCTGCACCTACTTCTCCTCGAAGCTCAAATCCTTATTCATCTCTAATGGCTCATGATCAGCTACATGCGATGGGTCTGCCACATACTGACGTAACATCGACACGTGAAAAACGTTATGCACTGCTACCAACGATAGGGGCAAAGCTAAACGATAAGCCACTGAACTGATCCGCTCAAGGATTTCAAAGGGTCCTATAAACCTAGGGCTCAACTTTTCACGCTTACTAAACCTCAAAACTCCAGGCATCGGTGCCTTTTTAAGAAACACATGCTGACAAACTTTAAATTCTAAGTCTCGACGCTAAACATCAGCTTAACTTTTCTGCCTACTTTGCGCTGTCAACATACGAGCCCTGATTTTCTATACTGCATCGTTAGTCAGCTGTAACAACTCGGGACCCAAAACCTGTCTGTCACCAACCTCTTATCAGAACACTAGAGATATGCAACGCTTACCATACAAGGCCTCAAACGGGGCCATCTGAATCGTCGCTTGGTAACTGTTATTGTAGGCAAACTCCATCAAATACAGATACTGGTCCCAACTTCCCAGAAAAGCTAACACATAGGCTCGCAACATGTCCTCAAGAATCTGATTCACCCTCTATGTCTGCCCATCTGTTTGAGGGTGAAACGCGATACTGAAACTACATTCAGTACCCAAACCTTCTAGAGTATCCTCTAGAAGCGAGAAGTAAAGCCAGAATCTCGATCAGACACAATTTTCTCTAGCACCCCATGGTACCAAACGATCTGCTCCAAAAATAACTGTGCCTACTATTCTACGGTATAAGTGATCCTACCAAGAATGAAGTGCGCACACTTTATCAAACGGTCAAAAACCACCCAGATCTGAGAAAACCCTCTCGATATCCTCGGTAACCCAGAAATGTAATCTATGGAGATCTCTTTCCATTTCCACTGAGGCGCGCTCAGTGGCTGCAACAAATCTGCGGGTTTCTGTTTAGGAGCCTTTACTTGCTGACAAGTGAGACACCGGCTAACAAACTCTGCAATGTCTCTCTTCATGTTGCTCCACCAGAAGGTCTACTTAAGATCTTGATACATCTTGGTACCTTTTAGATGCTAAGTTAACCGAGAACTGTGAGCCTCGGTGATCAACTCAGCTCGCACTCCAGCGTCTGCTGGCACACAAAGGTGTCCTCTAAATCTCAAACCACCATCTAGTGCCACCACAAAATCAAAATCAACGTCTGCTTGAGCTCTGGCAACCAATCTGCTTAACTTGGGATCACTCAGCTGGCCATCAATGATTTTCTGTCTGATTGAAGGCTGAACAGTCAACTGGGCTACCCTGGCGGTAACCTCTTCCAACAACACTGCTATACCTGCTCGCTCTAACTCTTTCCGCAATGGAGGCTGGGAACTCAACAAGGCTGCGAAATGCGACGTCTTCCTACTCAAGGCATCAGCCACATTATTGGCCTTACCTGGATGGTACAAGGTCTCACAGTTGTAGTCCTTACTACTCAAGCCATCTTCTCTATCTCATGTTTAACTCCTTCTAAGTGAAGAAGTACTTGAGACTCTGGTGGTCCGTAAACATCTGAATCTTTTCACCGTACAAGTAATGCCTCTAAATTTTAAAGCAAACACAACTGCTGCTAACTCCATGTCGTGAGTCGGGTAGTTTTTCTCATAAGGCTTTAGCTGTCGAAAAGCATAGGTAATCATTTTACCATGCTGCATCAGAACACAACTCAACTCAAACTTAGAAGCATCGTTGTACACAACGAAACCACCTGTTCCCTCCGGAACTGACAACACTAGTGCAGCGTCAGCTGTGCTTAAACAAAGTAAAACTCCCTTCACAACTGGCATCTCAAACAAACTCAACACCTTTCCTCGTCAACCGAGTAAGGGGTGCTGCTTTAGCAGAAAAGTTCTTGATGAACCGTCGGTAATAGCCTGACAAACCCAGAATGCTTCGAATCTCTGCGACGGTGGTCGATCTGGCCCATGAACTCACTACATCAATCTTAGTGGGGTCCACTGATATACCTTTACTAGAAACAATGTGACCCAAGAAGGCCACTTGCTCTAGCCAGAAATCACACTTGGAGAACTTGGCATACAACTAATTTTCTGTCAACACTTACCTCAGGTGCAGGGCATGATCCTCTCTGGTCTTAGAATATATCAAGATATCGTCTATGAACACAATGACGAAGCTGTCTAAGAATGCCTCAAACACCCTATCCATCATGTCCATAAATGCTGGTGGAGCATTGGTCAGCCCAAAGGACATAACCACAAACTCGTAATGACCATACCTCGACTTAAACGCCGTCTTGGGAATGTCTGCATCCCTAATCCTCAACTGATGATAACCAAACCTCAAATCTATCTTGGAGAACACAGAAGCTCCCTAAAGCTGATCAAACAAATCGTCGATACGAGGCAAAGGGTACTTGTTCTTCACTGTAACTTTGTTTAGCTCCATGTAGTCTATTCAAAGGCGCATTGAACCATACTTCTTTTTGACAAATAAAACAGGTGCTCCCCACAGGGACACACTAGGGCAGATGAACCCTGTGTCTAACATCTCCTATAATTGCACCTTCAGCTCTTTCAGTTCTGCTGGAGCCATACGGTACGACGCCTTCGAGATAGGGAGAGTCCCTGGCTCGAGCTCAATAGTGAAGTCAACCTCTCTCTGCAGGGACAAACTCGGTAACTCCTCAGGAAATACATCTGCAAACTCCTGAACTACGGGTACTCGATCAATAGTTAACGAAGGGCAATTTTCCCCAGACAGTTTTGCCAAATAACCTAAGCTCCTCGAGCTAACAAACGACGAGCTTTCAACGTAGAAATCAATGGCAGATATACTTCGCTCTAGACATCGCAAAACTTGAAACTCTGCTTCTTGGGCGACTGACACGACTTCTTTCTGGCAGCAATCAATCAACGCGTGGTTCTCCGCCAACCACTCCATACCAAGAATAACATCAAAGCCACTCATAGGCAGAACTATGAGGGTGGTTGCTAACAGCTCTCCGGATACAAAGATCCAGCTGCCTCTAACCTTCTCACTAGCAAGCATACTAACTCTCGAAGAAGTTGCAACATACAACTCGAACCCTAAAGGTTCAAGTTCCAAACAAGCTTGACTAACAAACAGTGCAAAAATAAACGAATGGGTCGAGCCCAAATCAAACAGTACATAAGCATAGTGGTCCAAGACAAGTAATGTACCTGTAACTACTGCATCAGTCTTCTCGGCCTCCTACCGAGTCGTAGCATACACATGGCCCTTCTGCTGAGCTGGTCTAACATCAGTTCCAACCTGCGGGCACACTCTGGCTATGTGCTCCTCCTTACCACACTTGTAACAAGCTCTAGGAGAAGCTCCACACAAGCCATAGTGAGATCTGCCACAGGTCCGACACTGGAGTGGCTGTCTAACTGCACCCTGCTGACGACTCTACTATCGTCCCTGATCTCTGTCTTGGAAACGGTCCTGACGCTGTTGCTGACCTCCCTGATCGGAAGTTCTAGAGGGCTCAAACTTTCTTTTCTACCTTGAACTAGATGCCACATTCAATACTGCTGTAGCCGGGGCTTTCGCTAAAGGGTACTTCCTATTATAGATCTTGGCCAAAGCCACAGTCCTAGTGTACGTCTCTGGAGCAAGTGCCCTAACGTCTTGGGCAACCTCCATCCTGAGTCCTCGGATGAACTTCTTAATTTTCAACTCCTCAGTAGCAATAAGTATTAGAGCAAAGTAACTGTGCTCTGAGAATCTCTTCTAGTACCAAGCAATACTGTCATCTCCCTACTTTAGGTTTGTAAAAGCCTCAACCATCTCTTGTTGGGCTTCCTCACTGATATACTGGGCTCTAAACTCGGTACTGAAAAACTCCCAAGCGACTGGTGGGAACTCTTCAGGTCTGGCCCTAACAGTGGAATGCCACCACTAAATGGTCGTATTAGCTAACACGTGTGCTGCACACCTCGGCCTCTGCACATTTGGGAAATCCATAACTTGGAAAATATATTTTAGATGGGCTAACCACTTTACTGCCTCTAGCAGGTCCTCAGATGCAGCAAACTCCCGAGGCTTCCACTTCACAAAATCCTTGAGCCACTGGCCACCCTCGACGACAATATCAGGAACCTCTGTCTCAACAGCAGGCTCCGACTAAGTTGGCTGGGCTGGGGGCACTCTCTGCATTGCTGGAGGAACTACGCTGCCAAGCGGCACTACATGAATCGCTGGCAGTGCCTACTGAAGCAACTAGGAAAATTGGGCCATCTGAGCTTGGGTCTCTGGCTACTGAGCTGCCAAAAGAGCCCGAGCCTCTGCTCTTTGTTCAGCAAACATGCCTGAAACCATATCTCTCATGGCAGTGGCAAACTCCGCTCTAAGAGCAGCACTCTAAAACGGAACAGACTCCACTTCTTCTCTCGGCAAGACACCGGTCAGGACCAAAGGTGGCCTAACTGTCGGAGCAGCTCTAGACGTGGTCTCTTCCACATCTGGCTCGGTGCCACCACTTCTGTTGGCTGCAGCTGATGTCCCAGCTCCACTGCGTGTAATCGGCTCTCTCCCGATCTACACCCAAACAACACTGAGTCAGTCCATGCTCGGACCAACACTACCAATAACAACTTAGACAAGTATGCTAGATGTAAGTACTGTAAACAAAACCCTTAAAGAAATTAACTTATGACATACCTGACGGCTGTTGGAGTGCTGATGATCATGGGGACAATGACCTAACTTAGTAGGTCAGTCTACAAAATCAATAACTCTGGGCTCTGATACCAACTGTAAGAACCCGACTCCTAAAACAGTCGTAAACCTGGTTCTTACTCAACATGGATGGTTCAATATGTTCAAAGTTAAACTTTAAAATAACCAATAAACAAATGCCTGTTTATTCATTCAGAATAGTTCATAAAATAAAACATAGTCGAGCCTCTGGCCAAAGTTATTCAAAACAACTGTAAAACATGAAATCCTTTATAATCAAAACTATCATGCATGCTGATTAAAGATAACATATAAAATCAAACAACGGACGCCCATGATCAAGCAGCTCCTCTCCTAGCCACCCCGGTGCTGTCCCAAGTTACCTGGTGGAAAAACCATAGAAAATAAGGGTGAGTACAAAGACACTCAGAAAGAATCCCCAACTGGGGTACAATACGCAAGTCACATAATCTAGCATCCTAGCATACAAGCAAATCAACATCACTCTGGCAATCTCAACACAAGTACAATCACAGCATGCTCAAACCATCGAAAGTCTCTAACTTTCGGCTAAAGATCCACTGTGGATCTCCAAATGGGTTACCAATGTAACCCCCAAAAGTCTCGAGAGTCTCTAACTCTCGGCTAAGGTGATCAGCTCACTATGTTGATCCTGGACACTTGAGAGAGTACTCAAATGTCTGGCTCTAGACGACACGAAAAAGGTGTACTAGTACACTAGTCTGAGGGAGCTCTCCTCCCAACATCTAATGCACATATGCGCACACCGCATTCTCCTGCAAACTGAATAAATGTAGGCCTACACAAACTATGCCGATCTAGGTATGTATGTCTAAGACTTAGAAAGGTGAGCACTAATCAACAGAAGGTGAGAGGTCCTCGGCACCATACTGTGGAAGCCTGAATCACACCAACGCCTGAAGCTAAAGGTCGTCCCAAGGTAGGCTTGCACCAAAGAAAGGACCCCACTCTTGTAGGCCACAAACTAGGCTTATGCCGGAATGGTAGCTACTCAACTCCCAGCTACCGAGGGTAAGGAATCTGTCCTCACAGCTCGACCGATGGGGACACGTACGTTGGTCCACTCTCATCCTCTGGACGATGACAACCTAACAAGGTCTAGCTAAGAGGAAGTACCCTTGATAACATTGCACAATATCATACAGAAAACCACAGTCAATAGCATACAGTCACTGTAAACAGAAAGGTGCAAATATTCTACATGCCAGGTCCTATCAGACAAGCCATTCAATTCTATCCACTAACAAGTTCATACATCAGATAACCTGTAAGAACCTATCCACTAATAAGTATATCAACAGGCAATAATCAAACAAGCCTATCCACTATCAAGTCCAACAGCAGAATTAACATTCAATCACCTATCCACTAACATGCTCAGAAAATAGTAACACACAACCAAAAAACTATTAGTGGAAAGTGCAGGGTCCACACAACCCCGGCAAGGAAATCCTTACCTGAATAAACAGAACAAACAAGTAAAGGGGTGTGATCCTTGAGTTGCAGAACCAACACAATCAACAACCTAGACAATAGAAGTACAATCAAACAATTAATATCTAATGGCTAAACAACCTCGTCGACCAAACACACAAGGCTTAGAACAAGGGATTACCCAAATCGAACACAAGGGGCTTGGTAGCTAGGCCTCGGCGACGGCGAAGGTGAAGGTGACGGCTCAAGGCTGGCGACGCGGGGGAGACGTGCGGTAACCCTTGACAAGGCGAAACGTTGTGTGCTGCTGAGCGAAGGCTTGCGCGCTGGACGGCGAAGCTGTGCAGCTGAACTAGGCGAAACTGTGCGGAGCTAGGCGAACGCTAGGCAGCGATCTCATGGGCGATGCGATCTGCGACGACGGAACTTGCGATCGCTGGTGTAGCGATCTGCATGGCTTGGTGCTTCAGCAAGGATCGGCAAAGGGTGACCTCTTTTTAGGTTAGGCGAAGGTGATGCACTCTCTCGGCTAGGGCTTGGCGAAGGTGGTTTTCGGAAAAAATAGGGAAGAAGAAGAAAATAAACAAATGAGGAGAAATCATTCTTAAATAGGGAAAAGAAGCCTCCTCGCCACGTGTCAAGCAATCCCAGATCCAACCCGCCTTCAAGCCCTAGCGAAGGCAAAACTTAAACCAATTTTGTCCTTTTTTCTCTTTTAATCTTCTTCTAACCAAAACAACCTCCAAGCTTCCCAAAATGCAACACTAACCCGGAAGCCCTATAAATCACAAAAACAGCCCTGGTCTTGGTCAAAAGCAAGAACGACCATGGAAGCTGATAAATTACCAAACTAATCCTAGGGGTAAAATGACCAAAATACCCTTAGAGGCTAGAACTGCCCTAACGACCCAACGGAATAACCGAAACAAACCAGAAACATACCTGGGGAACCGGGATGAAAACCTGGGCCGTTACAACATCATCAGAATATACGCAAGAACCATGTGGTCATGAGTTCAAATCTTCCACCTCCAATTGTTAAAGGACTAAAATAAAATAAAATAAAAAGTTGAAATGCTCTATGTAAGCCTGTCCAAACACTCACTAGTATTAAAATAATTAATTTGTAAAAATAAATAGTATTATAAAAAAACACAACAAAATAATTGCAAAAGATTATGAACCAAAATAAAATTTAAGCTAAAAGGAGTAGTACTCAAGTAACATCATATATTACTTGCTTAGTAACCAGGGTTCAAGTCCCAAATTTAAAAAAAAAAAAAAAAAAAAAAAAAAAAAAAACCAACACAAAACAAAATATAAAACTTCTATTTTCTTTGAGTACAAATTGGGAGAGGAAACCACAAACCTTACATAGAAGGTATTACTGCTATCAAATAAATGAGAGTTAAAATACCAATTTTCAACCATGAAACCAACATGCCACCAACCCTTTTATAACATTCATCATTCATGTTTTTAGTAGATTAGTGGACAACTTAGTAGCATCTCTACTTTTTCGATAATAACCATTTTAATCCCTCATATCCATATTTGTTATTTTTGGCAACAAAAGAATAACTTAAATGATATCAATATACTCATGACCAAAATATTATGAACTCGAATTCTCCAAGAAGAACATAATAAAAAAGAAAATGTCATCTTTTTATAATTAGAGAATTTATAATTAGAGACAATTTTTTTGCTGAAAAGTACTCCACTCAAAACACATATTCCATTCCATATCCAAAATAATGTTGTTCCACCTAAGTGATAGGAAATACCCGTAAACATCAAAGACCAAATGTTGAAGTTTCAAAAGACAAATTAACAAATGGAAAAACTTTTTAACCATAGGTTAGGTTTTTCTTATAAGAAATGAACACATCTTATTAAACATGAATTGATAGAAATTGGGTTAAAATCAAATTGAAGATAAATAAATTGATGTTGAAAGGCAAGAAAAAAAGAGCTGCAAATCATAACTCCCCCCATTTACAAGGCTGGTGAGAGAGAGGGCCACAAATGCGTTCACTAATATCGTGCGCCATTTGGCTTCAACCAATACATACCCTCCTATTTTGCCTTGCATGGTCTAGAGGAGCTAGCCCTAATGGAGTAGTCAAATAAATTAGCATACCACTAAATATCATATCAAAATCCAAATCAAATAAAATCAAATCAACAATATAATTTCCATAGAATACTCTCTCGATGATCGACAAAATAAATGTTCGTGTTTCACACAAATAAATTGTTAGATATAATAAGAATTTGAATTGGATTTTAAGTATATTGAGAAGAGAGAAATGTCTACCACAGAAAAGTGAGATGAGCTTCTAATGCGAGGTTGAGTGACTGTTTAAGTATTTATGAAACTTTTGCATTTTTTATCGACATTGGTTGTGTTGCATTGAATTTGTGTGCTTAAAGTAAACTAATATCAAAGTAGTGATGTTTCATTTCAACAAAAAGGAACGATTCCCTTTTCAAACTAAAAAAGTACCTCATTTTACTTCAGGTAGTTTGTTAGTGTAACAAGGAAAACAAGAGAGCTAGAGGTAGGAGAAAGCTAATAGAAAGCACAAAGAGAACCAGCAATTTGCTCGATATTATTCTCAGTGTACATGGCACCGGTTAAATAGCAAATTCGTTACATAGAAGGATAGGAGAGTTGTAAGAACCCGTAATTTTAAACTAGGATTCCTACGACATGCTGACTCTAAAATGATTACAAAAGAATGCAATCCAAAATTTCAAATTCAAAACTGTAACAACTCTTGTTTATTTATTCAGACCATTAAATCAAAACTAGAAATCCACACAGAAAAAACCAAGCCCTTCGCCAAGGAATTAAAAACAGTTAGAATAGTTAAGTTAATCAGTGGCATCCATGCCCAAATACCAAACCCAGTTTCAGAAATACCAACATGAGTCTACCTAGCATGCCAATAGATAAGAAAGAAATAAAGCTAAACTTAAGCTGCCTAGGGATAAATGCAACAAGTTCCATCCACGATCTCTCCAGCATCTCCCAACTAACCTTCTCGATACAATTCATGATTACCTGGTAGAAAACCACAAATAAAGGTGAGTATAAGAGAATGGTAAGAACCCCTAATAGGGGTATAATACACATAGTCATAGTCCAACATATAAAAGTTCACAGATTGGCTAACATAGCAATACGACACGTCATAAAGTTCTTTACATGACTCACTTGTGAGGCCCTTGAGACACTCACCTAGCTCAACAGGGTAGTCCCTAGCTAACCAGCTTAACAACTTAACATCGAAATGTTGTACTGGCATCATTGGTCCAGGTGAGCCATCTACTTGACACTCGGTGCATGTACGCATACACCACATGGTGCTGCAAACCAGACAGGTGTAGACCTATACAGACTGTCCTGGTCCAGGTCCATATGCCTAACCAACAACAAAAAAGGTGTCCACTGAGTCACGATTCTAGATGCCCTTACCAGCAACCAAGTCAGACAGTTCACACCCATTGCCCGAAGCTAAGACCTTTCCATTATAAACATACACTATGACCAGGGCTCCGCCTTTACGGGCTACAAATAAGGCATCACTAGGGGTGGCATGTTACATCACATGCTT
Source organism: Sechiopsis laciniata (assembly GCA_037833695.1). NCBI lineage: Eukaryota > Viridiplantae > Streptophyta > Magnoliopsida > Cucurbitales > Cucurbitaceae > Sechiopsis > Sechiopsis laciniata. Next base: position 12,937 of record JBBMKA010032725.1, read on the forward strand.
GGCTGCTAGGGGCTGCGTGAATCCTTGCATCCCCGACCATTGAAGACAACAATACATCGTACCCTCTACACCCTCTAGATATGACACCTAATATATCATTCTATGAACTGCATGCTCGGTCTTAACAGCCAACATAATATGTTCAATCACCACATAGTCATCCTAGCAGGATACTACTCATACAAGGTCTTGAATTAACTCACATGCTAGCAATCAGAATAGATATACGTGCCATCCAGATAAACATACATGCAACATCTAGAGATTACACTAAACACACATAGAACACATATCGAGATCCCATAATCTAGACATGCATACAAGCCAGTAAACAATACAATAAGCGAGTCGATAATAACTAAGTGTAGGGTCCTCATAACCCAAGTAAGGTGTCCTTACCAGAAATTGAGAGTACAGAATACACTCCTTCGAGTTTCAACAGCAAATTGTGAACAAATATATCAACCTAGGAAAAAATAGCTAATTAGACACCATAACTAAATTGATTAACCTAGAAGGACTCATGATCGATAGTTATCCAAGTCCTCTGACGATACGACACATAAATTGAGTACGAAGACATGATAGGGCTAGGCAAAGCGCGTGGGTGAAGGCTGTTGTGCAGGGCTAGTAGGCAAGAAAGGGCACACTACCCGGTGTGTTGCAGGGGCTGCTGCACCGGTTGTGCTGACAAGGCCCTCAGGTGCGGCCGTGTGTGCTAGGTCAACGACCTACTGGGTGTCGATCGTGTGAGACCATGTGTAGTACATAGCAACTGCGACCAAAGGCATGCATAGAATTGAGCGCGCAACTATGGCTGGGCAATGCACTGATGATCGACCAATCAAGTTCACGGTCACTAGCGCTGGGTGGACGAACACGATCGCTCGATGATTGATGCGGGCAAGAAATGAACACTAGGCGTGCGGGCTTCGCTCAATGAGGAGTGACATTGTGCGGTGATGCTCGCACTCACGGGTTAGGCACAGGCAGTGAATGGTGTGGCGTGGGTGGCTACTTGTGGCAGTAGCATGGGTGGCTACTCGTGGCGGCAACGACGGGCTGATCTCCTTCTCTCTCGCTCTTCTTCCCACGTAAAACTCCCAAAAGCCTAAATGATCCTATAACTGAATTGATTGTTCACCCTATTCTTCTATAATGAAATCTTTAATACTTACAAAGGTGTCCAAAAAGATCCACAACCATTAAATAACTGCACAAAATGTGCCTAAGGTCAAAACTATCCGAAAACCAAGTGGAAATTCCCAAGAATCGAAATAACTATACTTGGAGGGTCTAAATGAATATACGGGGAATTACAAGAGTGTCAATACGAGTACACCATGTGTACAATTTTTTATAGCCAATAAAACATGATAAAACAACAACGTTTATTCAATATACAAAATGTAATTAAACGACACTGGTTGGGAAAGCATTGAAATGACTACGTTTCACTAACATCACTAACATCCCCTCTCAAATGAAAGAGTGAGAGCATCATACCTAGCTCATTTGGAGCTTAGAAAGTAGAATTTATGTTCAGTTAACAACTTTGGTAATCCATCGGCAACTTGTTCATCTGATTGAACGTACTTGACATCCAATTGTTTGGTTAACACTTTTTCTTGTATAGGTATGTTTCAACTTGTTTACTTTGAGTGTGTGATGTAATATTTTGGTGCAATCTATGGATAAATTCTAAGTATAAGACACTAATATTGATGTCCTACGCTTTTGAATCACATGCTATGCAAGTATACACAGTCGAGTAAGGTGCAAGTGATAAACATTTATTTTACCATTCTCCAAAGTGATTGATGTTCTATAATTAGTTTAATTAATTTAAGAGTCATACAAGAAAAAGTAAAGAAATATTGTTTGGGTTTTTGGTTCTAATCTAATGCAGAAAATAAAATAAGGCTCTAGTTAAGGTTGAAGGAAACGCCTAGCAATTCCTAGGGTAACTAGTTGGTGAGTAGTAAATGTCATACTTCACTTAGAATAAATGTTTGCTTTCGCATTTGTTCATGCTCATTCCTTCTCCAGTCACAAGTCAGCATAGCTTTCTAAATCGTGCTTTGCATGCATTAGTGGAATGTTTATCCCTAAACTCTCCTTAAATACGCAAAAGTTATGGCATAACCTAATGAATCTTAAGTTGTTATTTCTCCCGAAGTAAATAACAAAAATTTTAGTGGATGGTCGATCGACACTTGCTATAAATTAGGTTTCAACTTAACATGCATCATTTAATAACCCCATTGCTCCCCTAGTACATGTTGTCTACAATCCAATTCCCTTAACCTTCACCTATAGTGTTTAGCTAGCCATGATAGTAAAGATAACAATAACAATGCACATGTATACATCGGTAGACATAGGAAAAGGTTACACTAAGAGCAAATTGAAATTTATAAAGAATAGTGTCTGTGGTTTAAAAAAGTGAATTGCAAACAAAGAAGGAAAAACCTAAAAACTACTCCTAATGAAATACGAAAACTTAAGTAAACTAAGATAAAAAGGCAGCGGTTGCTGAAGGACATGAGTCCTTGTCACCAGGAATCATGAACTTCTTCGAAGCTCTCCTCTCGATCGTGGGAGACGAACTCTAAAAACTGACACACCTTTTCCTCTTTGATATTCTCTTATTTATAGGCTTCAAGAAAACTTAGGGGATCAAGGAATCAAATTTGGAATAGATATTTTATTCCAAATTAGAATTAGATTTGGAAATATCTTTTATCGAATTTTATCTGTTTGGCAGCATATCTCCTGATTCTCACAATTTGGTCTGAAAAGATCTTGTGATTCTGTAACTTTTGATGAGTCTGGCGTCGCATTCTGGCTTCTGTTCCTTTGGATGCAAAGCCAATAGCTTTCCAAGCTTTTGTAGATATAACAAGAAATTATCGAGACATGGGATCTTCAACATTTAAGTGCGAAAAGCGTCCGACATCCATAATGTACTCTAAAAAGCCTTAGTTTTCTTTAGTTTTTAATTTCAAGCTCTTTAAAATACATTTATATAAATCTTCATATTTAATGCGATTCTAACCCTAAGAATTACTCAATTTCATGTAAAAATCACTTAAAATGAACTAAAATGATAGCCTAAATAACTCTCTAATTGAGAGTTATCAACATGAAACACACGTTTAATTAGCTGCTAGAGAAAGAGCATTTGTATTGTCACACCACATTAATGGAGCTTGAGGAATTTTAATTTTGAGTTCTCAAATGAGGGATCGATTAAGCTTTTATCAACAACACATTGAGGTAAGGCACAATATTTAGATTTTGTGCTTGAGCTCCATGAAATTAGAGCATTTCAATAAACACTATAACCACCCGTGTTTTCATTACGACTCTCTAGGTATCTTTCTAGCCATTATCTGAGTTCATTGGGCCGTTAATTCCAGTTTTAGCCTTAGAAGTAATTCAATAATTCACCACTGGTGTGGAAAATTCTAAGTACTAATATAAATGTACAGTAGTTAACTAAAAGTTTAACCTACTGCTAAGTGTGACTCGGCATCGCTTATGCGCAAGTATACGTGGTCAGAATTCAGCAAGTAATAAGTATTTATATTTTATCGTTCTTCACAGAGATTGATGTCTAGAACTAGTACTTTTATCTTGAGAGTTATGTAAATATAGTTAAGAATGGGTTACGGTTGTTGTGTGTTTTGATTATGGATGCAAACACTGATTAACTATGAATGCTAATGCAAGAAAGAATTAAACAGAAATACAATGAGTAGTGTTGAGAAAGCAGTTGAAAAAGATGTTAAAAATGAGGGACTAGTTATCAATCTTCTTACTTCCTTAATCTAAAAAGTAAATTTCGCACTTAATGATTTATGGCAGATCCAACTATCGCTGCAATCTCCATACTAACTTAGGGCGATGCAAACATTAGTAAGGTTATTCCTAATACTTTGAATGGTGAAAAGCTTTTCACTGAACCTAACTTAGCATACTGGATTATCCTACGGTTCTTTCTTCTGAACTCGCTGCAGGTTACATGTGTGGGTAGTTAATCAACGCATGTATATTAAAAAAAAATGCAGCAGTGTAAAACATGATAACCTACACTTCTAACATGCTTCTACAAATAAATCCTCATAAAAAACTCTATAATGCATCATAGCAATAAAAACAAGTAGAAAGTTAAATCTTGTTATCCTTTTGCTATTTATAGAGATGAATTACTTGGTCAGCAAGTTTAGGTGAGTTGTAAAATCTTTATTAATGGAGAATCTCTTGATTTCTGCTAGGATTTATTTGATTGATACCAACTTAATTTGTTTATTGATTCTTCATTTGTTTCTTTATTGGTGTGATTCTTCGAACTGTTTGCATTATGGTTTAGCGCTTTCTTACGCTTCTTGTTATCCTTTGCACAGATTTGTCCTTTTCGTGCTTTAGCTTTATATTTCCTATATTACGCATTAATTTAGCACAGTTTATTCAATATTTATGCTAAAACCTCGAAACTGCGTTTCTGATGCTAATTCATCAATGCATGCGATTTCTAGTAGTTTTTACTCGCAATTTACATATTATAGCTCAATTATTTCCTTTCAACCTTAGAATAATGCAGCATAGAATAGGCTAAAATGTACTCTATTTGAGAGTTATCACACTCGAAACTTAAATCATTTCTTGTCCCAAGTAATGGTCTATCTATTAGTTATCCCCGTTCAACTAAAGCGACCTACTCCTCTCGAGCTTAACTCTAGCAAGTCTTATCGTAGCTCATAATCTTAGAATCAAATATCCTTCTTTTTTCAGTTTTCAAACCTTCCCAAAGAGTCAAGTTTTGCCTTAGCATCTTCCCTACCATGATTGACAGATCGTTCCTCAGTACAATTATTTCTTATTACCCAATCTATTGTACACAATCACTTCTACAACTTAGTTTGCCCAAAACATTCTGCCAAGGCTGCTAATTAGGTTCCTTGATCCTTCGAGGCTTACGCTTGTCGCATTATGATAACTCTCAAGAATTGAGAGTTAAAGTAGCTCAAAAGCATATATTTGTTAAAAGAATTTGCTAGAATTAAATGATTTGATATTAATTTCGCTCCCTCAAGCCAAATATTATGCTTAAGCGAAACATCCTTTAGTTTTATGATTAGGATGCACTGTAAGAGTTTGTTGCGACAAAATATGTTTAATTGTCTAGAAATTACTAAGTGTTTAAAAGAATTGATACTTGCAGTTTTTCTGTAGCATAACTCGAGAAAGCGAAGCGAACCGGGAAAGAGAGGCTTTGCCCAAGCGAAGGCCAGACCCAACAAAGAAGTTCAAGATTTATTCCACTTCGCCTAAGCAAAACTTCGAAGCAAAAGCTACCTGGCAAAGGGACGGATTGGGTGGAAATATCTCACCCAAAGGACTCGTGGCATAGATTGAACTCTTTAAGAACTGATCACAGCCGTTCGTACATGTCAGTTCTGACTTAGTCGATAAAATGGACCGTGGAGAAGAAAGAGGTCAGAGCAGAGTAACTTTTGGCAGAGCTGCGATCGTGAAGCAGAAGATTCGCTGCACCTTATCGGGAGGCCTATAAAAGGCGATCATCTCCTCAAAGTTTGGGTTTGGAATTTTTTTTAGAGTTTTTCTCCAGTTATCATTTTCAGAGCTTCCTTTCCGTTCGGACCAAGTTGTACTTTTTCGTTTAGTCTTAAGTCACTTGAGCGATTTTTCTGGGCTTAGTTATTACTTTCTAGTGTAGATTTACCATATTTTGAAGACAATCTCGCTGTAACCAAAATTTTCACTTTAGATCTTGCAAGTTATTAGCATTTCGGGCGTTTTCTACTCTCTTTTCTTACTTGTCTTTATTTCATGCAATTTCTATTTCTATTGAGCATGTTTTCCATTTTTTTGCTGAGTTTACGCATGTTTTCTGATATGATCAACTAACTTTGCTGTTGGGAGGTTTCGGGGAAGTAAGGGATGTCACGATAGCGAAGTAGTTAGCGAACAGAACATATTGTGCATGCTGTTTGTCTATTAATATACATTGCGTTAAACAAACCATTTGTATGAACTCTGTGTTAATTTGAGAGAGTTAAGATAGAGCGAAATTGCATGTATGACATTAGGACGGTTAAGCTTGCTTACTAATTAAAGAACTCTTAGAGATAAGGTTCGCCTGATGCTAATTTGGTAGAATAGTTGTTTAAATTCGAGAAAATCAAATCTAAGTGCTCGAGAGAGCCGAATGCCAGTGTTCGAGAGAACCAAAGGGATCTCTATTAGTGTTCTCCTTTGCTAGTTACGTCATTTAAGCGAATCCTCGAAAACCTTAACCCTCTCGATACTTCATCTTATATATTCAACTCGTTTACTCGCTTATTCAATCTCAACCAACACTCATTTTCTTTACCAACAAAGTCGTTACTTTGACTCTTGCATGAAAACGAACTTCAAACAAGACCAAAAATCCTTGTGGAGAATGACCTTATACTTACTTTAAAACTTGCTACAGCAAGACTGTGTATACTTGTACATTCTAGTGATATCACGTTCACACGTTTTGCGAGATTTGGGTTAGACCTTCGTAAAGGCGAAGGTATAGACTTGCCACATCACCAGTCTAAATCAAGAATTATTATTTAAATTAATTGTGCAGTTGTGATGTTCTGTAACACATTTCTATCAGGTTGTACTCACGTCCACAATCTGTAATTCTTAAAATGTTCCGTTTGAGCATAAAACGTCCCATCTAAGCAATGAAAATTTTTAACTTGCATTAATAATGGACGGTGGAGTAATGGAAATCCTATGGCTTATTCGCACAAAATGCTTTAACTTTGCCCAGAATGTTTTGATCTTTATTTTATACACTCAATTTTTGTTTATTATTTTTTATTTTTTTTAACATTTACTCATTGGGCTGCCCTCACCCCTAAACTTAAAGGCTTCATTGTCCTCGATGAAGGTGAGGCTTAGTTCCCCCAAACTTAGCTATTTTTGTGATTGCGATACTCTATCTCAAGCTCTAAGATGACTTGTGAATTTTGGTTCTTTCTGTCATTCATGATAGGGATTACTCTAATGCTAAGTTTGAATCTAGGGGAATTTTAGAACTATTCTAATAGAAATAAAATTTAATACTAATATTTAGATTTGCGATAATTATGCTAGCGCTAATTTTTCAAGGAAAATGCTGATTCTAATAATTATAAAGGAAAATAAAACAAGTTTCATCCTAAGAATTGAAATACATGTCCCTAAAAATTAAATTGTGACTACGAATGATATGCATGCAGAAAAGAAAAATAAATGCGTTAAAAGAAAATAAGAGAGCGGGACTTCCATTTAAGTGTCTATATTGCCGCTGCGATTGCCTTGCTCCAAATTGAGTAAGTGTTTTGGAAATTCAGGCCATTCGGAGTACTCTTTTAATTTTGCAGCTGCATTTGATATTACTTCATTTCTCTTATTCGTATACTCTCAAAAGTCTCGAGAGTGGGAGAATAGTGCTGCTAAAAGTTTGACTAGATTGTCCTCATTTAAGAATTTCTCATATTGTTTTCATTTTTTCAGCCACAACGCGTTCTCCATTTCCATCATATGCTCAGTGTGTACTTTTAGAATCCTATCAGTCGCTTGTTGCTGAACATCTTGCTCCAAACACAATCTAGCAATAGTATGTGAAAAAAACATCTTCCTACGTCTGACTGAGGCCTGGCGCTAAATTTACTCTTCCACTATCTTGCCTAGATTTACGCGTGTTCCGATTTGGATGGCATAAAGCAGTAGTGCCTGATCCCTGTTGATTAGTTCGCATTAATTGATGGAATAACCGCATTCTTAATGAATGCAATCCACTCCTTCAGTTCTGGTTTGACACAATCCATTGAAAACGACCATTGATTCTTCTACTTGGCACCCTCTATTCCAATAGTTTTTGCACAATCCTGCAACTTCTTTTTGGTTGGCTTCTTTAGTAGCCTTTGACAATCTATCCTAATGTCGTCAGGAAGTAGAAAAACTTCGTTCAATGCTGCGAATCTACAATCGATGATTTTACCTTCTACGCGCGAGAAAAATTTCTTTTCTCTGTTTAGATTTGCATAGAACTAGAGAACGATATGAAGAACGATAAAATATAAATACTTATTACTTGCTGCATTCTGACTGCTTATACTTGTGCGTAATCGATTTCGAGTCACACTTAGCAATAGGTTAAGCTCTGAGTTTATTACTATATATTTATATTAGCACCTAGAATTACATCGTCAAGTTTTTGGTGTTGTTCCCGGGGATTGATTGTTTAGAATTAAAATTTTTAATTTGAGAGTAGTTTTATTGCTGAAAAGGCTGAACATTTGTATTTCAGGGGAACCGAGATTCAAGACAATACAACCAACAAGAAAAGAAGTCCCAATCACATTACCACAAGCACGAACGTCAAAGATGGCATTCCATCACTTTGCGAATCAGCAATGGAACAACCCGTAACAAACACATTTTTATCAGCAACAAGAATATGCGGATGAGACATACACAACAAACTTCTGTTCAGCGTATCCTAACTGGGAACAGTAGTTGTAGTTTGGGTGAAGTCATAGCAGTATCTTCCAGCATCAATCCGGTCTACAAGGAGATCGTAGTAACATGAGCCATACATGGGAAGTTAGGAGCCGTACCTAGGGGACTAATGTACAATCATGGGCAGTCTTCTACAGGCATAACCATAGAAGAAGAAAAAGAACAGCTACGCGGAAGAAATGGATGGGGGACAATGGTATAATACTAGAACCTTAACAGCCCAATCATAAGCACAAACAATCTCTAAAGGCAAACACGAAGAAAAGCGCAGCCCACAATATCAATAAAGAAGAGACATATCTGAGGGCCGACGTACTTAATGCAGTATCAGCCATGGAATTTTTTGATGAGACTGAACTTGAACTCTCATGGGAATATTTTCGACAGGCTATGATAAAATAAGAAGAAAAGGCTAAAGCTCTGAGGCACGTAGAAGAAATAGAGAGGGAACACAAGAGACATTTTTAGCAATAGGAAGAAGCTTGGGCAAGGGTCACCGCCCTAGAAGGTGAGATTAAGGCAAAGGAAGAGGACATAATACAAAAGATGTAATATCAATAGCAGGAGGAAGTCTGGGCAAAGTTCACTGCCCTAGAAGCTGAAGGCATGAAAGAGGTTGTGAAGGCAAAAGAAGAAAGTTCCAAAGTTGACAGTGGGCAACTTTCCAGTGATGAAAGCCAAGGCGAGGATGAAAGTCCTCAATAATTTAGTATAGTGAGTAATGAGCGTGCAGAGCCAATTATTAGAATTTTGCATCAAACCAATAGGGGAGGTGCAGAGCCAACTAGTCAGCTGGAGAACAATATTAGTGTACTAACCCATGGGTTACTCGCAATGGTACCCATAGTTTTTACGCTATCAGAACCGCTTAAATAGCAAGAATTGATTAGTCGAGGAAGCGACACATGGACAATTCAACTTAGCTATAAATTGATACATCAAAACCTATCAATGCTGATAAGGGTAGGACAATCACGCATCAAGGTGCCGTATCGAATCGCATCAATACGTAAGTATACGCATTCGAGTTCGCAACAAGTGATAAGTATTTATATTTATCGTTCTCCACAGGGATTGAGGTTAGATAAAGTACTTCTATCTTAAGAGTTATGCAAAATAAAATAAGAATGGTTTTGAAGTTGGGTTTGTGGTTGATGCTAATGGTAAGTAAATATGAATGCTAATGCAAGCTAAAATTAAATATGAATGCAATAAGTAGTGTTGTAAAAAAATTGCAAAAGATGCTAACAATGCGAAACTAGTTATCAAGTTTCATGCTTCCCTAATCTAAAAAGTAACTTCCGCACTTAATGATTTATGGCAAATCCAGCCTCCGCTGCAATCTCCATATTAACTTAGGGCGATGCAAGCATTAGTAAGGTTATCCCTAACACTTCGAATGGTGAAAAGACATTCACCCAATCCTAACGTAGCATACTAGACCATCCTGCAGTTCCTTCTTCCGAACTCACCGCAGGGTACATGCGTAGGTAGCTAATCGACCCATGCATATTAATTACAAATGCAGCAATGTAAAACATGATAAACTACCTCCTAACATGCTTCTGCAAATAAATCCTCATCAACAACTCCTGTAACACAGCATAGCAATAAACACAAGTAGAAAGTTAAAATCAGCTAATTTTATTACTACTACTAAATGTTCAAAACTATAGACTACTCCTAAGAAAAGTAATAAAAAGTTGGAATTGGTGCAGTTGTGAAATGTGTAGTCCCCTTGTCATCGACTTCCACAAGCACCACTGGCTGCTTCTCCATAAGATTGGCTTTCGACCAACTGATGCGCAATTATCCTACCCTTATCAGCATTGATAGGATCTGATGTATTGGTTTATAGCTCAGTTGAATTGTCCATATGTCGCTTCCTTGACAAATAAATTCCTCATGTGTATGTTGTTCTGATAACATAAAAACTATGGGTACCATTGCGAGTAGCCCATGGGTTAGTGCCCTAATGTTGTTCTCCTGCTTACTAGTTGGCTCTGCATTTCCCCTGTTGGTTTGATGCAGATTTCTGATAGTTGGCTCTACAAGTTCGTTACTCACTGTGCTAAGTAGTTGAGGACTTTCATCGTCGTCTTTGCTTTCATCACTGGAAATTTGTCAGTGTCAACTTTGGAACTGTCTTCTTTTGCCTCTATTCGCTAAATTACCCACCACAAAATAATAATGAAAAGAGAATGACGTGGAATGGTGATTTAGAGGCAATTATTTTGCTGTGGAGAAACACCGCTTACTCCGGCGATGTGTGTGTGCAGTAATTTAGGCCAATGTGCAAGTATACACAATCGTGCAGCAAGTTTTAATAAGAATACCAGGTCATCTTCCACAGGGATTTTTTTGTGTTCTTGTGAATGTTTTCATGTGAGAATTTATGGTAATTAGGTTAGGTTTTATGGAAGGAATTGAAATGATTAATT
>JBBMKA010032736.1:0-23947 GCA_037833695.1 Sechiopsis laciniata
ACTTAAATAAAGCATAAAATTATAAAAATTAAATGCAATAATTAACCATGATCATAGTATGGCCCCTAAACCTAGGATATAACTAATCTTCATGAATCTTCTTTGAGCTTCTATGAGATCTCCATCCTTGAACTTCTTGAATTCTTCGTTTGATTACATAATTTTGGAATTTAAAAATTACAGAAATCTAAATAACTGAAATTAAAATTACAAAAATACTTAACGATACGCAGATCATATTTAAAAAAATAAATTTAAAAAAAAACATCCTAATTGGGCCATACTAGTCACCACACACATAATAATATCAAATATTATAAAAGTATGCAAAAGAAATAAATAAATAAATCCATAAACTCTTCCTAATCATTAAACTTAACACATCAGCCAATTTGCAATTAGGAACATTTCATTATATTGATTCAATTAAATAATTTAATATAGAAATAATCTCCATTATTTATTAATTTGGTAAATTAAAAGTTTTATTTTTATTTTTATTAAATTAATTAAAAGCCTGTTGAACTGATTTAGCAACAAATTGCTAAACAAACCAAGATACAGCTAAATAATAAATAGTAAACAGTTACATATTTTAGGAACAATTTTTCAAATTTTATGGAAACAAAAATGATTCCAACTCTAAATATTACTCAAAATTAGCCAAAATCAGAAAATAAATTTTCAGATTTTAAGAGAAAATAATACAAATAATCACAAAATCTTATTTTGCTAATTTAATCATAATTTATGAAAATTTCTTAACTTTTAATTAATTTTCAAAAAAATAATTAATTAATTAATTATTTGGATGAATAACTAATTACCGAAAATCAACAAATTTCCAATTTGATATTAATTAATTTTAAATTTTATTAACACTTAACAAATTTAAGAAAATTAATTAACATTTCGGTGATTAATAGCCAATAATCATCAAATTCTCAATTTGTGATTTAATTTCATTTAGCAAGTTAACCCATAAAATGTTCTCTACTGTGGGAATCATCAAATTCTTAATTTGTGATTTAATTTAATTTAGCAAGTAAACCCATAAAATGTTCTCTACTGTAGGAATCATCAAATTCTTAATTTGTGATTTGATTTTAATTTAATTGAGTCAAAATAATAGAATTGCATAAAAAACAATAATCATATAACATTATACAACCTGCTCTGATACCACTGTAGGAATTCATAGATGCAAATAGCAGAATTTTAGGAAACAATTTCCTAACATCTATCACAGAATCACATGCATGATAATTATATGGATTAAGTAGGGAGTAAAGAATTACAACCTTTGATTCGTGATTCCTAAGCAAGAAAGAACGCCACTGCAAGGAGATATTAGGGCTCCAACTCCAACCCCTCCAATTAGTCCACAAGCAATGGAACAATTCCACGTATGCTAGTACGGAAGCGAGTGAACTGTTTCACTCTCTTACTTTTATTGGGATGTGAAGGCACAATAAGGAATTAGGGTCAGGAGTTTTTCTATCTCAGGGAAAAAGCTCCTGTCTCACTTTCTCCTAAACTCATATATATACTTAGGGTTAAACAAAGAGGAAAACCAAAACCCACCAAATAACTCTTAATGGTCATCCAATATAAAACTCATTGGGCTTTATATTTAGTTCAGCTATTGCTATTATGTGTGACCTCTTAGAAATTAGATACTTTAGTTGTTAGTCCAATCGAATTAGTCTTAACTATAATAATTATTCTCTAGCAAATAATTATTAATTACTAAAATACGCTAATTATTATCTGCATAATAATTCCTATTTATATTAAGTAATTGCTGGAATTTGTCTTAGGACACGATTCCTTCTAATATTCATATTCAAAAGAAACGTAATTTCAATGACATTATGTACGACCTAATAACCATGTGGCTAAAGTTTTGAATCTCTCACATCTAAATATTGTTGATTAAAAAAAAAATAATGAGCAAAAACTTTCACACAATAAAAATGAAGTTTGACTAATACAAAATATTTGTAGGTCATACATAACTTTAAAATATAAAAATAAATTTAAAAAATACCAAAATTCTAGTTATTAAAAATAAAACTAAAAGCATTTGGTTAAACTAGTCATTATAGTTAAATCTTGATAGCAATTTTTTGTTGATTCATGTACCCATTTTTGTGGGGTATAATTTTTTTTTTAGTAATTTCAAAATTAATATATATATATATATATATTTTTTAAATAAATAATGTGAGGGGTATTTTGGAGATAAAATATGTCTCTTGCCACCCTAGACACTCATCTAAATGTTGAGGAAAACTTACAAAATTAGTTAGATTCAAAAAAATAATTAAAAATATGGTAACTTAAAAAAAAATAGCAATCATAATAATAATACTGTATTAATGATACATAATACTGTAATAATACATAATAATACTGCATTAATGAGTTTAATAATACAGTATTGAACTGTATTTATGACTGTGGATACAATTATTTTGTTAAATTTGACTGCATTTGCTATTATTTTGTTAGAATAGCTCATCCATTACAATTTTGAAGACCATAAAATCGAAGATGATCGAGGCTTGACTCATTTCTTTTGACCTTTTTCAACGTTGTTAGCCTACTCTTTCTTCTTTACACCTCATCTTTTGGATTCTTTCATTTGTAATAATATTAGAGAAATAGTAGAGAATGTCTACTTTTTCCAAAATAATCTATGAGATATCTACCAACTTCAAGAATTAAAATAGATGTCTTTTTTTAAAAACTGCAAGAGAGAGAGAGAAATTTTATCCTAAAAAAACCCAAATTTTATTATTTTTTTTCAAACCAAATTAGTGTATTATTTAGTTAATAAAATCTCACCACCTCCCCAAATCAAGGACATCCCCACAACCTATCTTCACAAGATTTCTTTTTTAAAAATATATATTAGTTATCTTCCTAATATTTAGATAGATTTAAAATATATATATTTAGATATTGCAAAATACTTTTTAAAAACCACAATGCTCAATTTTCAACTGGTCATTTTTTTTCCATGACGATCGATAAATTGTTGGTCTATTTCCATCATCCATCTAGTTCGATCATCCACCGCAGAATTTCAATCCTCGGAAGAAACACGAACAAGCCGTTATGTGTTATGCCACTCTCATCATCTATCAGTTTTGGTCATTTAAACCCTCGAAAATTCAAGTCCATGGATTAAGAACACAGACACAACAATGGAAGCCACATTGTTCATGTTTGCATTCAATGGAGTATGACTGTGAATTTCGTTCGTCAAGAAGATGGCAAATGGGAATCATGAGAAAGACCTAAGACTTCTATGGCTTCAATTGAAGTAGGGGCACACGCCTGTCAATCCCGTATTTTCTAGGAAGATATAGGGAAGATTTTTCAGTTTAAAACACTTGACGATTTTTTTTTTTTTTTTTTTTTTTTTTTTTTTAAGGTAAATATTTGACTTCATAGAGACAGCTTGCCCCACGCTAGTGCAATACACTATCATACTACTCCATGCTAAAGAGCTTCCTAACGAATACATCCAGCGTTAAAAGTATGTACAAATTTATGAAGTTGCATCGAGATGGAGTTCAGAGATATACTAGTAATGACCTGTTTTGTAACAGGTTGCAGGAGTTATTGAAACTAGCAAGTCTGATTGTATATACGAATATCCGTATCCTTATCTTTATCCTTACTACTTAAAATGTGGCTTAGTAAAGAGAATCATTTTTGGACTACTTTATCCAAATGATTCTCTCTCATTTCAAAAATGTCATCTATTAATTATTATCCAACTAACAATTCCAATTTTTTCCTACATGTATCACTTAATTTTGCCATTTCACATCCCCTACACCAACAAATTCACTCATTTATTGTTTTAATATATTATATTATATAATTATTATTTACTAGGTTCTTTAAATGTAAAATGTTACAATATGAAAAGTTGCATCTCTTTATTTTTATCTTTAATTACATTTATATAATTCTTTTAGTGGTGCAAAGGTTAGAATATGAAAAGCTTAAATAATTATCATTTATTAGGTTCTTTAAATGCAAAATGTTACAATATGAAAAGTTGCATCTCTTTATTTTTATCTTTAATTACATTTATATATTTCTTTTAGTGGTGCAAAGGTTAGAATATGAAAAGTTTCATTTAATTGCATTTAGTGAGGTAAATTGAAAGGTTTGGTAACTTCTTTTTCCTACCACTATATATATTGAACTTTGTTCAACAATTTTCTTACAAACATTTGAAGTTTTGTGGTTTTGTAAAAAAATTCTTGCTTTTGGAAACTTTAACCATGGAGTTCTTCTTCTCACCCTCTTTGTAATTTAGAAGAAATATGAATTTTATTTTGTAATAATCAAGTTATTCATTTGATGAAGTTTTGTGGTTTTGTAACAATTTTCTTGCTTTTGGAAACTTTAACCATGAAGTTCTTCTTCTTCTCGCTTCTCTTTGTGATTTAGAAAAAATATGGAGTTTATTTTGTAATTATCCGTTATTCATTAGATTTTGTTACGTGTTATGTTGATTTAGTTTTTGTAATTATAGAGTTTTTTTTTTTTCTATATTTATTGATCATGGTTCTGAGTTTGAAGATGGAAGTGGAAGAAGAAAGTTGAGAACCATAAATTATGATTGGTTAAAGAACAAAAAAAACATGAAACTTGTAATGACCCGACTTTCTAAAATACTCTAATGGGGTGTTATGGGTGCATGCATTTAAAATCTACAAAATCGATTTAATAATCACGTGTAATTTTCAACGAAAAACTCGTAAAATCATGAAACACATCTGATAGTTCAAAAAGCATATAAAAATATGATTCGGGATCCCGATAGTTCAAAATGAAATACAATTCAATAGAATTTTAGACATAAAGTTCGACACAAAGTAAAACAATGCAGAAAGGCAATGACAGCACCGTAACACCTCCGAATGGATCAGTTCCTGAAAATGTAAGAAGTGAGTGTATCGAAATATACCTAGGAAGGAGCCCCACCATGGGGTTAAGCATGCAAATAGAAACAAGTTAGAAGATACGACAACTAAAGCTAAGTGACTCGCACGTGCGTACCAGCCCCAAGGCAGGTCACGAGCAAACAATGTTAAACGACGGCGTACAAGCCTTGAGCAAGATATAGCTAAATGTCGAGCAATCATCTGATCGCTGTTAAGAGAGGACCATGAGTGAGGAAAACACACCAGTTTCCTAAAACCTCGGGTCAGGACACATCCCATACCGTGTTCGAAGAAACAAACACAATTGTCTCGGGGTAGCCTGACCTTATCTGGGGCCCACTAACTGCATCAGTGGAGGCATACACGAATGCCTCTGGGTAGCTTGACCTATCAGAGACCCGCCACGCTATGCTCGCGGAGACATACACAAAGGTATCGAGGTAGCCTGACTTATGCCAGGGACCCACGACGCTTCTGCTGCGCAACTCTAATTAGCGTATCAATAGAGACATACCTGAATGCCCCAGGGGTAGCCTGACCTACATCAGGGACCGGCCACGCTCTCGCTGAGTAACTCTGATAGCGTATCCACAGGAAATACACTTATGCCAATAAAGTCACCCGACCTTATTGTGGAGGACCACGAGTGAGGGAACCACATAGGATCCCTAAACCTCAGGTGAAGACAACGACACACGAGTCGTGTCAGCAAGGGCATACATAAATACCGATAAAATCACCTGACCCTGTCAGGGAGAGCCATGAGTGAGGGAAACTGCAAGGTCCCTAAACCTCAAACTCGAGGCGCCATCTGCTAACCCCTAGCATGTGGGACGACCGACCTACCAGCAGACAACATCCCTACAAATGCATGCAGGCTCATCGACAGGCATTCCTCTGTGCCTTCATCTGTCCCAGTAACCTCTTCCTGTAATCTCGGGGTCAAGTAAGGCATGATCGGCTCCCCTTCCAACGTACTGGACGGGTAAACTGGCGGGACCATGCACACAGCATATGAAGTTCCACGAGTACAAACAGAGAAATATAACTAGCACTAGAGTCACACGAGATCTAGCCTAGCCTAGGCGAGTGCACCCGACCCATCTGAGGGTTGGTACGACCCACAACGTGTGCTCAACAACCAAGAAACTCGTTGTTTCGCACACAAGAAGACATGTGGATGAGATCCGACCCCTTGGTCGGATGTAAGATTCAACCCGTAGGTTAGTGCAGCTCATCCACATGTCTCGAAGCAAAGAGGATCCATATCCTCGCTCGGTTCCTAAGAGGTACTAGCAAGTCACAACAATACAATATTGATCAAGCAAACACGAGTCCTAAAATGGTGAGCTAGCTGCTCCTCTAGGTGGTCAACACGATAACCGACCTAGTTATGCTAACGCCGAACATAACATAATACGAACAAACCCTTAGGCGACAAATCATAGAAATCGAGCATATAATCATGGCAGCACGTATACAGTTATACATAGATAGTACCAACAACATAGAAACATGCATAAACCTAAGGCAATCCAGTCAATCGAAAGGTTAAACATATAAGCAGTTCATCACGTATACGAGCAAAAGGTACAAATCCGGGAATGATGATACAATCACAAGAACACCACAAACAGGGGCTTAATAGTTTATGAGCTACCCACGATTTCATGCTACCACGAGTAATAATCGATTCAAACAGTGGATCACAACACCAACACCAGCATGAAACAAGCCATCCAACATTCAATTCTCGTAAACCCTAACATGCCACTATTCATATGCCATAAGCTACAAACCCAGTTCATAATGAAACTTCTTACCTTCCCGACGACTTGATCGGAACACCACGAGAACCCACAAGCTAAACGACTAGTCAAAATGGTGAAACCCGAGAGCTCCTAAACATAGAAAAACGAGTAAAAGTCAACGAAACGAGCAACCAAAGGCAACCTGGACAAAACAGAGCTCACTACGTGAACGGAGTCGAAAAATTGAGCTGGCGATGCATCGTCAAAGTGCCGCGGCGGCGCGTAGCCACCAAACCCAACAAACTTTACCTCAAACTCTTCATCTCGCTCTTCTGGTCACGAAACAGGTCTGAGATTTGCAAACGGACTCCTCTAGCTCCTGAAAACTACGAAAGAAAAGTAGATCTCAAATGGGTTTTGCGTACTTTCTCCGAAAACTCCATTAAATGTTGGAATCAAAGCTTTTAGTGAGAGAAACATCTTACCCAACGATGAGGACGAAGAGCCAACGAGAAATCGTAGGAAAACTCGTCGGATGAAGCTCCGACGAGCTTGAGAGGAGGTTTCTCGCGGCGTCTCCGGAATGCAAGAGAGAGAAGCGGAGCTTGACGTTGAAGAAACTGCTGCGAAGACAGCCACAACGCAAGGTTGCTCGGACGGCGGAGAGGTGGCTACACGTCGACGAACCAACGGCTGGACGGACTATAGCGAGGCAACCATGCGTCGACGAATCACCGGCTGGACAGAGAATCGACAAAGGGCGTTTGATCTACGCAAGCTGCTGGGTTGAGTGATGCCGGTAGGACACGTGGCGCAGATTTGGAGGGCTACCCACGATCGAACGGAAAATCTTGGAGCGGAATGAAGGGCTGAGATGGATACGAGATGGACGCCTAGGATTGGCTCTAAAAGAAGGGCTGAGATTGAGGGGATGGGGATGGTGGTGATGGCTGTGCTTTGGGATTGGGGAAGGAAAGAAAACTTCTATTTATATTCAAAATCAATTTCCATTTTAAGGTGCTAGTGGGAAGCCTTTAGAAAACCCTAAAAGAATTTCTCAAAATAACCCATGTGCCTAAATTAATTAAAACATTAGTTTGAATTTATTTATTTCAAATCTTCAAGCATTTTACTTAATAATTTTAATTCAATCCCTATAAGTTGGGGACGGTTTAAGCCATAAACCTTCGATGAACCACATTTATAATTTAAAGAAACTAGGGAGTTACAATGTTAATTTAAATCCCTTTTTTAAAAAATAATATTATTATAAGATAAAAAAAATTAGGGTGTTACAAAAGTATAAATAGAATGTCATACATACTTAAATGAATTTTATTTATTTTATATTTTTAAGCTTGGGTAAGATGAAATCAAAATTCTTCATTTCCCTTTCCTTTTAATATATATATTTATTGTAATTATAAAATTATTTTCATTATATATAAATATAATGTTCTTATTAAAGTATAGTTATTCATATTTATTTAGCGTCATTTTAATTTTGAATGTTTCGATTAAAAAACTTTTCATGTTTAATTTGGTTTATTATTTATAATGAAAATAATTTTATAATTACAAGTAAAATAATTACAAGATTATTGTTACTGTCTTTTAAAAAAAATGCTTCAAAGATTATAAAAGATAAGAAATATTGTTTAAATAAACAAAAAAATGTAAACCATATATATTACTAGCATTATTATAAAAAAAACTCTCAAATATTCAAAATTTACATACTTTTTCGTACACTATAATTCTTTTTATTTTTTCTTTTCAAGCATGTTGTGTATTTTTATAATATTTACTATAGTTTTCGTCAAATGAAAAATAAAAATTAAGTAAATTAATGTTATTATTGATTTAACAAAAAGGTGTTAAATCAAATTCATTTAAGAATATGATGTTGTAGTAAAATCATAAACATTATTTTAATGGATAAAGAAGGTAGAAAAAATCTCCTCAATTTTATGGCAAACAAAAAAAGTTTGATACTTCTTGATTTTTTTTTATTATTCTATCAACAAAAGTTCAAATTGTAGCATTAACAATTCTATAGTAAGATTTAACAAAAATTTGAAATATTAAAATATAAATGTAAAACCAAGATTTAAAATTGATTATATCTTAAGAAAATAACAAAAAATAATAATATGTATTTCAAAATTAAATATTATTATAATCATAAAGTCATATTTAAAATTTGTGAATTAAGAAATAAGTAAAATTCTATCATTAATTGTATCGTTATCTTTCTTTTTATTATACTAAAGTGGCTATAATATAATTTCTATACTATATGGTATATATCTACATATATTAACATGAAAAATCATCTTTTGAATTTTTTTCAAAACTCAAATTTTCAAGTATGTATCTATAAATAGTTTTAAATACAAATGTTACAATATCAAAGTTGCATCTCTTTGTTTTTATCTTTAAAAAATGCAAATGTCTTAAGAAATAGATTAAGAATATCTCAATTATAATATTCTTTTTGGTCCATATATACTTTTGTTTGTACATATAATTTCTATACTGTATAGTATATATCTACATATATTAACATGAAAAATCATCTTTTGAATTTTTTTCAAAACTCAAATTTTCAGGTATGTATCTATAAATAGTTTTAAATGCAAATGTTACAATAAGAAAGTTGAATCTCTTTATTTTTATCTTTAAGAAATGCAAATGTCTTAAGAAATAGATTAAGAATGTCTCGATTACAATATTATTTTTGGTCCGTATATAATTTTGTTTGTACAAAGATCATATGAAGCAAGAAATACGTATTTTATCCAATAATTGAAAATTTAAAGTAAATTAAAATAATTAAATTGAAATACAAAGAGATAAAATTACTAACTATTAAAAATCTCATACAAAGAATAGAAACAAGACTTAAAAAATAATTAATCAAAATATAAACACGCGTAAGGCACGTTCAAGTTTTCTAGTATACATAAACGTTGGTTCTAACGGACGGTGAAGGTGAAGGGAACGGGTCACTTTGAGGTATTAATTTTCTGCCATTTTCGATTAAAGAGATCAAATCCCACTTGGTTTGATCTACACGCGTGAGAGTGTATTTTTCTTTTTCTTTTTTTTTTTTTTGTTTAAAAATTAGTTTTAAATAAATCTACATATTATTTTCTTTTAACAAACAAAATCAATAAAAATTAATTTAAGAAGTTTGTTAAAAAGAATCCAATTTCAAATATTCAAGATATTAATTAAAACATAAATAACTAAAGGGTGTCATTTGTATTTTAAATATTTATTTTATTTTTGTCAAAATTAATCTTTTAGACATTTATTTTAATTATTCAAATCAATACACATTTATTCAAGTTATTTTAGAAAATTAGACATTTACCTATTTAACCCATAATATTATTTGTGTATTTAAAGAGTAAACAGTAAATAGAACTGTAATTAAAATATTAAAGTATAGAAATAAGTTAAGAATTAACAACACTCATCTTTAAGAAAAAATGGGAGAGGGATGAAATAATGAACTGATGCGTTGTCAGATTCCACATTGACGAAGTGTCATTATTGAAACTTGGGAGTGATTGGATTTAGGGAGTTGGAAAAGAAGAGGAGGGAAAGTTATTCCAACTCTCTCTCTATATATATATATATATATTTGTACATAACAACCTTTTTCAAATGTTACTCACATTTTATCAAATATTTTAATCTTATCAAACTTCGAATCAAACTTTATAACAATAAAAATTAATATATATATATATATAAAAAAATCTTTTCTCTTAAACACTAATCCTCCAAAAAAAAAAAATTCCAACATCTCTTTTCAAAACTCAAATCTCCAAAAAGTTTTTCTAACATCTCCTCTCCAAAACATCAATTTTCAAATAAATACTTCATCATTCCAAAACACTTCATTTCCTCTCCACTTCCTCTTTCCCTTCCACTTCCTCTTTCTCTTCCACTTCATCTCTTCGCTTCTAATAAGTACAAAATCCAATCACCCCCTTGGGGTGTTGTGAAGAGTTTTAATACATGATTTTGAAGATTAGAAGGTGGAAGAGTTCCTTAATTTACTTGAGAGAACATAAACTCATCCACCCTCATCTCCACACCAAATATTAAGACTCCTCGTCGTTAATATCTAGCAGCCTGATAAACCGATCCACCCGTTTACACTATTTATTGTGTCAGACTTCAGAAAACAGCGTTCCGATTGAAAGCGCTAGCAAAGCTTACCCTACCCGCAAGTCTCAAACAGTCGTTAGAAGAAGATTCTTAAAATTCTAAACATTGCTACCTAGTTTTTTTTAGTGTTCTTGATAGCTGGCTGTACGTCTTTCCTCTATAACCAGTACAAATCCATTAACTCACATGGATTTGTACTGGTTATAGAGGATTAGTCACATGATGGGTTGTTGGATCCTCGTTGGACTTTTCGGGTAGTTTGTTAAATATGGAAAGGTGAAGAGTTCTTTTATTTGCTCAAAGAAAACATAATCCACCTACCCTCATTTACACATAGAAGATTGACGTCGATACCCATATCTTCTGTTGAAAAATCGGCTTGTCAAAATCCCCACGAAGTTCCATTGAAACATCCGACTCTAGAGAACTAGTCCCATTTAAAAGGCCTCCGCGAAGTTCTTCAAAATTTTCAATGCGGAGTTCTGTTCTGCACTTAGAACGATTCCGGCTCCAGATTGTTTCAAAAAAAATAAAAAAAGAACGACTCCGGCGGCTTTTTCCGTGTTCAGTGACGCCTTAGTCGCGAAGTTCCGTTTGTTCTCCTCAAATTTTTCGAGTGTAAACTCTTAAAATGGATCGACAACTTCCGATCGCCTACGATTGATTTCTCCACGGTGAGTCAGACACCTCAGGTTCGCAAGTTTTACTTTTGTTTTGTGAGATTTTTTTTTTTTTTTTTTTAAATAATCGACAGATTTGTTACTCAAAACACAAAGAGATGGAGAATAACAAAATATTATTTTTGAAATTTTTTTAAAAATAGAAAGTTAGTTAGAGTTGGATATATTTCCAACAAATTTAAGACTCATGTATTGATTTACTTGAATTCTTTTTTTTACTAGTTTAAAAAGTTTTGTTCCAAATTTTTCTTTTAGCCATCAATTTAAATGCTTCAAGAAAGTAGTTAATTTTCTAATTATTTTTTTAAAAACTATCCATTTTTACCGTTTCCCAATAAAAAAATTCAAGCAATACGAATTTAATTTGGAAAGCAATTTAGATGATGTCTAGACATCACTTAAATTGTGAAGTCCACATATGTGGTTCAATAGGAACCACATTTTAATTTTAATTAATTTTATCTTTCTATTTTTTAAGTTAAAGAATAAAAAGGTGTGGCTCTTAATGAACCACATAGGTGGACTTCACAATTTAGGTGATGTCAAGGCATTACTTGAATTGATCTCTTTAATTTCCCTTACATTTTGTCATTCATAAAAATTAAATCTCCAAGATACTGTTATCAAAATTCAAACCAACTAAACTACCCAAATCAATCAAACATCTTTTTACACATGATCAAAACTCTAGCGGCCATGTAGCTGATGATTCTCGTAGCGATATATACAACTCAACCCCACCAAAACTTCAACAATGGTGGCTTCCGTCTTCTCCAAATCAAAATAATGCAACGTCTGCATCAATAGTACCGTTGGACTTGTATATGTTAGGCAAAAATTTGGCTCAATGCCGTCAAATATAATCAATCTAAAATTACACAATCTAGACAACTATATATTTTTGCCTTATCCCAGATCAAGTTCATATTCCAAATTATAAACGCAGAATCAATAATTCGAAAACGTCAAGACAGAAAGAAAAGATAAATAAACTTAAACTTCCAAGCAATAAGAACGATAAATAATAAAGTTTAAGAGAAGAGAAATTGACACCAAAATTATACTGGTTCACCTAATGATGGCAACCTCCAGTCTTCTGCTACCGATGCAGGTTCCACTAAAATTTCAGGGAGAAAATACAAGAGCTTTACAAAAAATCAAGAATGATCTCTCTCACTTTTCTCTCGAGGAAAAGGCTCACGAATCACTCTATAAAATAAAACAAAACTCTTTAATGGAGAAAGAACCCTTTAACAACAAAAACCTCAAAGAAATAAAACTCATAAAAGAATTTTCAATTCTTTTCGTCACTGTGCAAACAAGAAGCACTCTTTTTTCTTTTTGTGTCTTCGTAACTCACGTCTGCGGCACACTCTCTCAAAGACGGCACAAAAATTACAATTGCAATTTATAATAGCCTTTACGGCAATAGGGAAAACAAAGGAAGATTAAATGATGGGCCCTTCATGGGCCCACTTGTTTTGTGTTCACACTTAACAATCTCCCACTTGAAGACAAAACAAGCAACATGTCTTCCCTACAACGGTAGCAACTCTTCTTCTACTCATGAAGAAGTCCAACTGAAGTTGTACACAACTTCAGTTTATCAATAGGAACAATCTTGGTAAACATATCAGCTGGATTCTGACTCCCTGGAATCTTTTCAAGCATTAACAATCCATCTTCCAAAGATGATCTGATAAAATGGTATCTCACATGTATGTGTTTCGTTCTCGAATGAAACACTGAATTCTTCGCTTAATGAATAGCACTCTGACTGTCACAATGCAAAGTACCCTTTTCCCAGTTTCAAGCCAAGCTCATTCAGAAAGGACTGAAGCCATATCATTTCTTTACTTGCCTCAGTCACTGCAACATACTCAGCTTCTGTAGTAGAATGAGCTATTATCTTCTGCAATGTCAAAACCCAACTAATTGCAGTATCACCTAAGTAAAAACATACCTGGTAGTACTTTTTCTGCCATCTGTATCACCTGCCATATCTGCATCAATATAACCCTGCAGTTTAAAATTTGACTTCTTAAAATGCATAGCATAATTAGTTGTCCCTCTCAGATATATGAAAATCCACTTAACTGCATCCCAATGTTGTTTCCCTAGATTACTCATGTACCTACTAACAACTCCCACTGAATGTGCAATTTCGGGTCTTGTGCAAACCATTGCATACATCAGGCTCCCTATAGCTGAAGCATATGACACTCTAGTCATATCGTTTCTGTCTTGCTCTGTAGTGGGTGAGTGCTCCTTAGATAATTTAAAGTGACAAGCTAAAGAAGTACTCACAGGTTTTGCATTTTCCATGTTAAATCTCTTTAACACTTTTTTCACATATTCTTCATGTGACAATGGCAATATACCATCTCTTCTCGCAATCCTCATTCCTAAGATTTGTTTGGCAACTCTCAAATCTTTCATATCAAATTTTTAAGATAATTCACTCTTAATCTTTAGAATTTCCTGTTTGTTCGCACCTACTATCAACATATCATCAACATATAGCAGTAAAATAACATATGAGTTACCTTCAGATCTTATGTAACAACAATGATCTGTCTGACATCTCCATTGTTGAACATAAAACTGTCAAACTTTTTATACAACTGTCTGGGAGCCTGTTTGAGACTATACATGCTTCTCTGAAGTTTGCAAACCATTTTCTCTTGTCCCTGAACTGTGAAACCCTGTGGTTGTACCATGTAAATTTCTTCATCCAAATCTCCATGAAGAAACGCAGTCTTTACATCCATCTGTTCCATGAACAGATCTTCTTCTAC
The DNA here is from genome assembly GCA_037833695.1 of Sechiopsis laciniata. Lineage (NCBI taxonomy): Eukaryota > Viridiplantae > Streptophyta > Magnoliopsida > Cucurbitales > Cucurbitaceae > Sechiopsis > Sechiopsis laciniata. The sequence goes on from JBBMKA010032736.1 coordinate 14,388, forward strand.
CACGATTAACAATACATTTCTAATTGTAGTTAGTTTAACTACAGGAGAAAATATCTCATTAAAGTCAATACCTTCCTTTTGTTGAAAGCCTTTGACTACAAACCTTGCTTTATATCTCTTGCTACCATCGAGTTCTTGCTTGATTCTATAAACCCACTTATTCTGCAAAGCTTTCTTACCTCTGGGTAACTCAGCAAGTTACCATGTCTGATTCGTCATAAGAGAATCCATCTCATCTTTCATGGCCAATTCTCACTTGAAAGAATCTTAAACTTGAATCGCCTCATCATAGTATTCTGGTTCACCTCTGTCAGTCAATAATATATAATTTAGAGTAGGAGAATACCTCTGTGGTGGTCTGATAGTTCTGCTAGACCTCCTAACTAGTGGAGGTGGCATTCTCTGAACTTCCTCATGTTCTACGGTGTGTTCGCCAGCTTCAGTAACTTTCAGTTTCAACAACTGTTTCTTCAGTTTCCACAACTGTTTCGTCTGGAGTAACTGCATTTTGATTTTCAGTCCTTGTTGTTTTGGTCTGAACATCAAGAAGACTTATATACTAAGTATTCCCTTCTTTACTCTCATCTATATCAACTGTTGTCTTGTTCTTATATAGAACTTCTTCATTGAAGATCACATCACTGCTTCTGACTATCTTCTTATTTTGGTCATCCCAAAACTTGTAGCACATTTCAGCACCACCATATCCAATAAAGTAACACTTTTTGGATTTAGCATCTAGTTTACTCCTATTTGCAGCATCAATGTGAAGGTAAGACAAACAACCAAAAACCTTTAGATGAGAAAGGTTTACCTATTTACCGCTCCATACTTCTTCAGGTAATTTGAAATCTAGTGGTATAGTCGGGCTTCTATTGATCAGATAGGTTGCCATGTTGATCGCCTCAGCCTAGAACATCTTAGGCAATCCTGCATGTAATCTCATGCTCCTAGCACGCTCATTCAGCGTCCTGTTTATTCTTTCTGCCACACCATTCTACTGCGGTGTCCTTGAAACTGTCTTTACCAACTCAATACCATTGTCTGCACAATATCTTTTGAATTCCCCACTAACATATTTGCCGCTGTTATCTGACTTCAAGCTCTTGAAAACAGAAAATACATCAGATTTATGTTTGAGAAAATAAGTCCATATCTTCCTGCTTGAGTCATCTATGAATGTCACATAGTATCTGGAACCACCAATGAAAGATACTTCAGAAAGCCCCCACACATCACTATGAACTAATTCCAACCTCGTTGGTTTTAGCTTTGCTTCTGTCTTTGAGAAACTGACTCTTTCTGTTTTCTAAATACATAGCCTTCACATAACTTGTGTTCAACTTCCTTCAGATCCTGTAACTTCCTTGTAAAATGAAGAATTTTCATACCTTTTTCACTCATGTGTCCCAACCTGTTGTGCCATAAATCAGTTTGACTTGAATGATCTATAACTGCCACCATGTCTTTGTCATTACTGTTAACATACAAAGTTTCTAACTTGCTTCCTCGAGCAATCACCATGGCGCCTTTTGTAACCTTCCAATTTCCTTGGCTAAAGCTTGTCTCAAAACCGTCACTGTCTAACTGCCCTACAGACATCAAATTCTTCATCATATTTTGAACATGGCGTAACTTGCAAATTTTCCAAATCGAACCATTTCCCATTTTCAATTTTACGTCACTGATCCCAATGATGTCTAAAGGTTCTCCATCAGCTATATAGACCTTTCTATAATTTCCTGCAACATAATTCTCAAGAATGTCACGCTAACCTGTAGTATGAAACGATGCACCTGAATCTATCACCCATGTTTCATGAGCACATTCCACTGCCAGAACTAGAGCATCTTATTCCTCATTAGCAACAACATTTGCACCAGCTTCATTGCCCTCAATTTTCTTTGGGGTCTTAGAGTTCTTTCTCAGATGTCCTGTCTTACCACAGTTCCAACACTCAAATCTGCCATTCCTAGACTTGCTTCTGTTGTTTTTTTATTTACCTCGATTTCTTTGACTTCTGTTATTACTTCTACCACTATCCACATTCAACGCTGAACCAGAAGTAGAGGCAACACCTGAGTCATTTCTGCGAATCTCTTCTGCAATAGTGGAATCTCTAACTTTTGAAAACTCCAATTTCTCCTTTCCACATGAATTTGAAATTGTAGCTTTCATAGTTTTCCAACTGTCGGGTAAAGATCTCAACAACAAAATTGTATTTACATCATCTGTAAAATCTAAGTCAACAGCAGATAATTTATTTATCAATAAATCAAATTCATTGATATAGGCAGTGACAGATGTACCGTCAGCCATTTTTAAATTAAAAAACCGAGTTGCGAGATACACTTTGTTGTTTATCAAGGGTTTTTCATACATGTTGGACAAAGCTGTCATCAGCTCTTCGATAGTCGTCGCCTTCATAACACTACTTTGCACATTCTTTGTCAAGGTCAAACGAATGGTGCCTAACACTTTCCTGTCCAACTTTTTCCATTCAGCTTCTCCCATGTCATTGGGTTTCCCTTCCAATGGTAAATATAAATCTTTCGAATACAGATAATCCAATATCTGACACTTCCAAAACGAAAAATCTGTTCCATCGAAAATCACCAATTTCTCATCTCTTCCAGTCATCGTTCTACAATCTGATGCTCTGATACCACTTGTTAGGCAAAAATTTGGCTCAATGCCGTCAAATATAATCAATCTAAAAATACACAATTTAAACAACTATATATTTTTGCCTTATCCTAGATCAAGTTCGTATTCCAAATTACAAACGCGGAATCAATAATTCAAAAACGTCAAGCCAGAAAGCAAAGATAAATAAACCTAAACTTCCAAGCAATAAGAACGATAAATAATAAAGTTTAAGGGAAGAGAAATTGACACCAAAATTATACTGGTTCACCCAATGATGGCTACCTTTAGTCTTTTGCTATCGATTCAGGTTCCACTAAAATTTCAGGGAGAAAATACAAGAGCTTTACAAAAAATCAAGAATGATCTCTCTCACTTTTCTCTCGAGGAAAAGGCTCACGAATCACTCTATAAAATAAAACAAAACTCTTTAATGGAGAAAGAACCCTTTAACAACAAAAACCTCAAGGAAATAAAACTCATAAAAGAATTTTCAATTCTTTTCGTCACTGTGCAAACAAGAAGCACCCTTTTTTCTTTTTGTGTCTTCGTAACTGACGTCTGCGACACACTCTCTCAAAGACGGTACAAAAATTGCAATTGCAATTTATAATAGCCTTTATGGCAGTAGGGCAAACAAATAAAACCTCTATTTTCCATGTTCCTTTCCAAGTGCCATCGTGCCATGTCGTGAGCCAACGGCCCTAGCCATCTCATTATCTCCTCCACTACCTCCTTTCACCCGGCAGCCATCGAAACCCCATCGACACTACTGTCGCCGCTCCCCATTTCCTCTTCCCCTCCTCTTCCACTCTTCACCCGATTAGCTCTAAGTCTTGATTCCTTAACTTAGATGAATTTTAATTGAAGTATGAAGCAGGTTAGTTTGATTAACACTTATTAAAATTAATTTAACGATGATGAAATTAAGAAATAGAGATGGAGAAAGAAGACAAAGATGGAGGAAGCGCTAACAATTTTTTCTAAATGACAATTTTATCCCTTAAAACTTACTTAAATTAGACATATGTGAGTTAATTGCATCACTTATCAAACTTGAGTTGAGGTAATTGATCAAATTTAAAGTTTAAGTGTGTAATTGTTACAAACACCATAATTTAGGGGTGGTTTATGCAATTTTTCTTAATTATTATAATAACATACCTCTCAAATAAGGATTCATAATCCAACTTAAATATCAAATGTTTGTTCTTATATCTCACATATTATAACAATAATTTAACTATCACTCTAAATACACATTTGACAATTTGTTTCGCACATCAAACTCTTGTAATTCTCGGGAAAAAAAAAAATCAAACTATAGTGAGGTAACTTTAGCTAATATTATGATATAAAAAAAAATTATAAAAAAAAAAAAAAAAACTTTAGCTAATATTAATAATTAAAAAAAAAAAACCATTTAGCTAGTATTTATTATAAATTTTTTTTTTTTTTTTTTAAAAGCTCCAAAATTAACGACCTTCCTTCAGAATAGACTCAGCGACCAATGGCGAGCTTGACACATTAGATCCCGACAAAAAGGGGTAAGACATGGATATATTATCCAACTCATTGCCGACGTCATTGCCATCGTGACGTCGACGCATCAAGTTCAAGAAGCCATTACCGGAGAGCCGCCAGCGAAGCAAGGCGAGGTCTGGCAGCGGTGCATCTCCCTCCAAATATTGCAAAACCTGGTGCATGGTGGGGCGAACTGCAGGCGAGGAATGGGAACAGAGCAACCCAAGTTTGAGCACTAATTCAAGCTCTGAAGGTTCAAAATTGTCGCGTAATTTAGGGTCGACAGTTCTAAGAATGTTCCCACTAGTCCAACAGGAGAACACCCAATCCATTAATATGAAGTCGTCAGCTTCGTCTCGTTGTTGAACTGGCCTACTTCCACAGGCTACTTCTAGAAGAAATGCTCCAAATGCGTATACATCTGATCTCGTTGTGGCTCTCCCTGTTCTCATCAACTCTGGTGCTAGATACCTGATTTCATGAATCACTCATTTTAGTTGCATGATTAATCACAAAATTGAAGTAATTTAAAGAATTGAACAAACCCAAGAGTTCCAACGACATTTGTAGTTCGAGGATCGGCGCCACGATCATACAATTTGGCCAAACCAAAATCTCCTAATCTTGCATTGAAATCTGCATCAAGCAACACATTACTGGCCTTCACATCTCTATGAATCACGACTTGTTCGCATTGTTCATGAAGATAAAATAACCCCGACGCAACCCCTTTTATAATTTCAAATCTTTGTTCCCAATTCACGGTGGTTTCTGGTCTGACGTATAAATACTTATCCAAGCTTCCATTTGGCATAAATTCATACACTAAAAACAACTCCCCTTTACGTCGGCAGTATCCCAACAAACCCACCACATTCCGGTGTCGGAGATGCCCGACACTCACTATCTCTGCCACGAATTCCTTCATCCCCTGTTTCGATTCGTGAGATATTTTCTTCACTGCAACTTCGATTTTGGAAGTTGGTAATACCCCTTTGTAAACTCTACCGAATCCCCCAACTCCCAGAATTTCCTTTTCTCTAAATCCCTTTGTGGCTTTGTATAGATCCTTGTATTTGAACCTTATGGGTCCATATTCTTGCTCCCAATCTTCCAAAATCTCTGCAAACTTTCGCCTCTTGTAAAAGAAATAAATTACACCAAAAACTGCTAGTGAAGTACAAATCAACGGCAATCCAACCGTCAAGAATTTAGATTTTGGTTTTTTTGTAGGTGGAAGCTTGGGAAGTTTAGATAGATCAAGCCTCTGCGCTTCGCCATTAATTGTAAAGCTCCAACCCAGAATGTAATGCCACGTTTTAGAGGAGCCTGTGGAAGACGAGAATCCAACATACATGATGTCGTTGATAACAAACGATAAATCCCGCCGCCAAGACAGAAGGGGAGTTCTTGGTTTTTCTATGATGTCAATTGGAGCCATGGTGACATCAATTCGCTTATCAATACCATCATATTCCACCCAAATTTGCATTGGCAAACCACTGATTAGCGTCAAATTGGTTAATTCGCCATTGACCCAGTACCCCGCTGATGCCGCCGTCTCCGACTTCAGTCCGTTGATGTCGATTCCAACATGGTTGTTGTCCATATCTCCAAGTTCTGTATTCCAAATGATGTCGAGTTCAACGGCAAAGATGTGATTTAATTCCTTCCCATTAGTAGACTCGTTGAACAGGCCAAGGCTTTGGCTCGACCGAGCTCCGAGGATACCCCTCGACGGAGCAACCACAAAGGCAATTCCATGGCCGGGGGCGTCGGATTGGGATTGTATGGCAAAGACGAAAGTTGTAGAGAAGGAGGAAACAGATGAATTGTTTGATTGGTTTTTGAAGGAAATGGAATTGGGGTAAAAAGCATGGCCGATTTCTTGAAAGGTGTCGTAATTGGTAAGAGTCAAAAGGCCATTGGAAGTTTTGGCGGCACCGTCGAGGCTGAGATTGCTGGGGTCGAAACCATTGAAGGTGAAGTTGGCATCTTCAGAAGCAGCACAAATGGATATAAAATGAATTAAAGTGAAGATCAAGATTGCAGCCATTCTTCTGTTCTCCTCAACTTTCTCTATCTGGTTTGTATACTAATACAATTAATCTGTATTTTGTATCTGTTGATTTTTCTAGCTTTGTTAAGCACGCAAGTCAAGGGAGAAGCTTTAATATTTCAAGTCAACTAATTGTTATCTGCATTTATCGCAGTCGTCAAATGGGTATTGGCTTCATCTCCTTGGCACCCATTGTTTACCCAATTAGATTTTACCAAGACTCGCTAACTTCCTAGTAAGTAATTTGTATATATTTACCCCTGTAATGTAAGGATAATAATATGTAATATAGATTGATCCAATCATAATTTATTTTTATTTTTTAAAAATTAATGTATTTGTTATGTTTTATTATTGTTTTCATTATTATTGGGAAGTATAAACTAAGTCTTTATTAGCAAGTGGGTAACTAAGTCCTTATTAGCAAGTGGGTAAGTTTTACGCTAATTACAATTGCACCCTCATAATTTTCAGTTTAGCCGTTCACTTTGAAAATGAATTATATTCATCATTTAGGGGGTTTTTTTTAGAGAGGACTAAATCCAATATAGAAGGTAACTGATAATCAAATATCAATTTTTAAGATTGAACCTATAATCATAAAGTTGAATTGAATTACAATTTATCAATCAAACTAACACGCAACTGACCCCTTTCAGTATCACTATTTTGGGGCTTTTGAAGGCTGTGATAATTATTATAATATGTGATTATTTTTAGTGTTCTAAAGTTGTAGTAGTTTCTAAGGTATAATAATTTGTATTATTATAATATGGATAAAAATAATGCATTTGGAATTTATGTTATTTCTGTCTAGAAAATATATTACCTATTTTTCATTAATTTGACCCATAATCTAGACTAACTTGTTGTGCTTTTGTTGAGGGTTTGATTTAGGAGTGATTTTGGTTCGATTTTTATCGATTTTGTGTTAAATTGATAATCGAACTAATATCTTTGATTTTTTAATAATTAGGTCCAAACTAATGTCCAATAGATAACAAAACTATTAGTTTGTTTTTAATAACAATTAGAATTTAGTTTATTTTTCTATTTTTAATTTAGTTTTCAATTTAACTTTTAATTTAATTTTAAGAATTTTATTGGGTTTTTTTAGGAATATGTCAAATTGGAAAAGTATTTACAATACTAGACAAAAAAAAAAATCATAGTCAAACAAACGGTATGATTAGTACTCATTATTCGGTATTATTAATACATAATACATAATATTGTATTAATAATACAAAATACTATATTAATATCCTAAATTATATAGTATGAGGAGTATTAACCATACCGTATTTTTTACTATGATGCAAATATTTTCAAATTTGTTTAAATTTGTAATTATTTTGTGAAATTGGACTATCGAGCACAATTTCCCATTTTATTTTACTAACCAAAATATTAATAACAATATAATATTTATGATAATTTCTTTCATATTTCACATCTAAATTTGTTCTCCATCATATTTATTTTTCTTTAATATTTATATATATTCGAGAGACTCCCTTCAAAAATGAAAAATGAAAAAAGTGAAAAGATGGTAGGAAGATAAAAGATGAAAAAAAGGAAAAGGGCGTTTATATAGACTTCACTTCTTTTTCTTTTTCTTTTTCTTTTTTTCTTTTTTTTTATTTTTTTATTTTTTTTTATTTTTTATTTTTTATTTTTTTTTGAGACTTCACTTCAAAATTTGGTGAAGTATTGCGAAGTTAAAATTATCCATTCTCCCACCCCTCGACAAACAACCATATCGATACCTTACAAAATTTTTTATTTGAATATAATATTAAGAGACAATGGGTTGACATCCAATATAAGATATGTCATAATTAACAAAAGAAAATGCGTCATTGAAAACTATAAACATTTAAAGACGGTATAGAGACATTTAAGGAATTTAACTATTCAAAATCTGCAAATGGAAAATTGTAAACTACTAAAATGTTGAAACTATATACAGGATAAGATAAAGAACTAAATAATAAACTAAGAACTAAAGCCAACACATTGGTTTGAAAGTCTAGATATGATATTCAAATTACTAATTTGACAAAGTCTTGAACTAATTACATTGGCTTGAAAGCCTAGATATGATATTCAAATTACTAGTTTGACTAAGTCTCGAATTAATTGCAAACAAAAGCAATAGTTCAGCGACATCAGTGTATTCTCAATGATCAAGAGATTTTGAATTCGAATCCCTCTACCTCCATTATTGTAACCTAAAAAATAAAGTCTTCAACTAATTAGTGTGGTCTCCATCTTTAAACAATTATCTTTTCCAAATGTTTACTCAATTTTAATGAGTTAATTACTAACTTTGTATTAATTTACTATAGCATTTTAGTATGTTGAAGGATAGGTTGAGATTTTATATATATTATTGTTTCTTAAAAATAAATTATATCTTCTGCAATTAATTACGTATTTTGACCATTTAATCAACTTTGAATGACCTAATGCAATTTAACAGTCGCAGGAGGTGTTTGTTTGGCCACTTTAGGATTTACTTTATTTTTTATAGTTTTTATTTGGTTGATATGTACAATTTTAGTCATTTTATGTCTTTTGATTTTTTTTTTTTTTTTTTTTTTTATCTTCAAGCGGGGATAGCTCAGTTGGGAGAGCGTCTGAAGATTGCGTGTTCGATCCATGCTTACCGCAATAGAAGTAAATTTAAAAAAAAAAGAATTGATTTACTTTTTTTTTACGGAGTTTAGATGAACAAAAAAAAAAAGTCTTCATAGAATAATTATCACCTAGCGTCATCTACGACATATGTCTCCATCGTGGGGTTGATTTCTGCTATATGATCTCCTATGTTACACTGATTTCTCAACAATTCATTTTGTCATGGATGATCTAATGAACTAAATGCAAATATTCGAGCCAAAAAGAGCAATACATCAGCGGCATTAGTGTATATCCAATGATTATGAAGTCATGGATTTGAATCTCCTTACTCCCAATTGTTCTAATCTCAAAAACAAAAATGCAAATATTTGAACTTAGCCATTCATGAAGAAACTACTATAATAATTATTACTTTTAAGAATTTAATAATTTTGATTGCATGCATTAACTAATTTGAATCCATACAAGGAATTATACATATTTTTTATATAATCGTGGATATGGTCACAGTAGTCAAAGCAACAATTTTGATGCAAGAAGGGACATACGAGTCAAGCGACTTGTCGTGGAAGAGGCGGTAGATCAAATCGGTCAAATATTGAATGTTACAAGTGTCACAAGTATGGTCACTATGTGAGTGATTGTTATTTCGACAAATGCTACAATTGCGGTGAAGAAGGGCATT
>JBBMKA010032767.1:0-23935 GCA_037833695.1 Sechiopsis laciniata
AGACCTCAGATTTTTGGAAACAGAGGTTTCCAAATCAAAACCTCGAATTTGACGAATTAATCAACTAAAACAAAAAGGAATAGAATTTAATGGCGAAGTCTGAGGATGTTTTTGTTGGTTCAATCGATCAAGGAAACAACAGTACCATATTTTGAAGAAAAATTGAACGGAAACCCACCGAAAAAAGAAGAAATCGATTTGTGTGCAAGAAATCACCTAAAATCAAAAGAACGATGAAGAAATTGACAAAAAATCAAAAAAATCTCAGCAGTTAGGTTTCGAAATATAAATGCTCACAAATCGATTTTAAAACCAAAAATTGAACGAAGAACGAACGCCAGAAATGATTTTAAAACCAAAAGTTGAACGAAGAACAAATTATGAAGAAAATATCGCCAGAAACAACAAGAATTGAACGAAGAACACAACGCTTGAAACAAAATCGCCTGAAACAAATGAAATGGAACGAAGAAGAAATCGAGTTCGCAGAAATATTTGGGAAAGATCGAAAGAATGGGTGAAGTGGAGAAGAAGGAACAAATTTGTTATTTTGAGAAAGAAAATCTGAATATGAAAAAGAATAATTCAATTAAAACAAGGGTAAAAAGGTAAATGACAAATTTGTGATTTAAAATAAATGAAAAAGGAAAAATATTTTTGAGTTGAACACGCTTGCAATTACTTTGCAAAAAGTGGACAGCTACTACAATTTCCCTACTTTCTTCCTAGCACATTTATAATCATGATTTATTTATTTAAACCTTTTTTTTTTTTAGATTTAGGAAAATTTGTGGTCACATATAAAAAGTAAAGAGGATTGAGTCTATGAGAACCTAAGTATTACTCTTTATATTTTACGGGGGAAAAATATTATTTGAAATTGATCGATTTTGTTCTTTATAATTCGCTACTCCAAATATGATATTTTGAACATGCAATTTAGTACTTGTAATTAAAAGGAAAAAATAAAATTAGTCCAATAATAATTTCATATTTATTTTTTTTAATTAGTTCTGATAATAATTTTAAGAAATAAAACGACTTAATATGAACCTACATCTAAAATTTATAGAGGAAAAGCTTAAAAGTAAAATAATAAAAAATAGAGGACTAATTTAAAACTTAAGTTAAAAGGACTAAAATTGGAAATTTTAAAGCACCTGATTGAAACCAATGATATTGATTGACCAATTGACATCAAACTTAAATTAAAGGGCAAACTAGATAAATGTCTAAATCTAGGAAACTATTTAAGAACATGTCTAAATGAGAAACATTTAAAATACATGTCTACTTTAGTTTTTTTTAAATATTTAATTAATTAATGCGTAAATGCAAAAGTCCAAAGTACCCATCCTAATTTGTTTCTATTATTATTTTCAATCATTTCAAATAATATTCTGTTTTAACTAACATGAGAGATGCTATTTGTTTTTAAACAAACAAGTCAATTAAAAATAAATAAAGATCTTGATTTCAAAATTTGAAAAATAAAACAACTAATTACGTTGGATTTTTTAAAAAAAGATATTAAATTTTGAATTATGTTTCCTTCCTCCTTGATGAAAAAACGGGTACATACCATGTCCATGTCAGTATATCTGCCCCCCAGGTTTTTCCAGAATGTTGTGAAAAGAACAAAACAATAAAAAAGTACCTGCCACAGCTGCCGTCATTAATGCTTTTCACCAATTTCAAGTTTAAAGCCGAACGATCGAAAAGACATGCAACAATGGAAGTTCGAGCTTCCCGTCATTTCCAATTCCATCTAGCTGAACGTTCTGCTCCACCAAAGAACACTCTCCCGTCTCCTCCCCCCTCCATCGAGCTTTCAATCGTCCACATACGGTTGTCGGGTGTTGAAGATCTTCTTCGTCATCATCCTCACAATAGGAATTCGACTTTCTTCTCAAACGGATCCGCTGTGCTAAAAAATAGGGAGATATTTAAAGTTTTAGCTGTCGAATATACTCCCTAATTTGTATGGATTTTGTTGTCGATTTAACATTTGTTTGAAATTGATTTGTTTTTTTTAATGTTAAGTGTTTGTATATTTAGAATCTGCCGAAAAAATGGCAAAGGGTAACACTCCTTCATGCATTAGGCTAGCGATAGGTTGAAGGCTGCCGACGTCCTTCCTGGAATTAAAAAATAGAAGCAAAAAGAACCTATCGAATTGATGAGTAACTAAATCGAAGACGAGATGTACCCTTGAAGGGGTTCTTTTAGAAGGGTTTTTTTCCACGACAAAGTGCTGATCTTGGTTCGGGAGAATCAACTGCAAAAATGGAGATGGCTAAAGGCTCTAATAGGACTAGAGAAGATGTGGTTAAGAGTGAGGCAGGCCCTTCACAACATGGATCTAAAAGAAAGAAAGCTGAAGTTGATGATGAAGAGGAAACAAAGGTAAGGTGTTGTTGTGTTCTTTTCATTCTTGTTTGCTATTATGTGTTAATAAATTTTTATTTGGCAGTCACGCAACAAAACTGAAATACATTTCGACCTCGAGGGAAGCCATACACCTGAAGACGAGAAGGTATCTGACTCCGAAGATGAGAAGGTTGTCTCATCCAAAAAAAAAACCTGCCAAGAAAATAGTGAAATCAAGGGTATATCTCCCTTACTACCCCGCAAAATGAGCTATGTTTGTTGACCATTCTCTGATATAGTTTCTTACGTATATATAGGGGAGTGTGAAAGCAAAGGGGAAGGCAGTTGTCAATGTGCGGAAAATTCAACTGGAAATGGTTGAGGTGCTGCATACGTTGACCTTTATAGTGCTTGTTTACCATTATTTATACCACATATATTTATGCGCGATGTCCTAGTAATTCAGGTGTAAGTTATGAAACAATATGTATGTACATGATAGGTGCCAATACTTTAGGTTGTACTCCAATGTATATTTGTTGTTCCCCGTGGTTCTATGTGTATATGCTAGTTATGAACCATTACATAAAGTAGCATGTCTGGTTTTTAGGGAATGTATTTATGATGTAGTAGTGTTCCGCATTGAATAATCTTGCATCTATGTTAATGCAGGATGACGATTATGAAATGACAGACCAGAGGAGATCAATGCTATTCAAGATAAACTTGTGTTGTAAGAGTAATATAATGACTGGAATCCTAAATAATCTAGGCGAGGAGTTAGCACCACAATTCAGAGGGATGTCTTCTAGGAGTTTGTTGAATTTTTCTATAACCAAAACATCGCCGCAAATGTTATTGCATTTGATCTAGTGACATTGCAAGGCAACGAAGTTCCCTGAGCTAACATTCAAGATAGAAGGAAAGTATTTACCATTTGGCATACGAGAGTTTTTCCTTATGAAAGGTCTAAATTGTGGACCATTGGTCAAGATCAATAAGGCATCGATTAAGGGAGATGAATGCCTGAAAAAGGTATATTTTGAAGATGATGATGTTGTGAAGCGGACAATGCTAAATATGGCCTTCAAGGTTAATAAGAAGGCCTCCGAGGAGGATATGATAAAGATGTCATTATTGTACTGCTTACAAAGCTTTCTACTAGCTAAGCAAGACAAAGTCACCGTTGATGGTGACCACATACTTATGGTCGATGATCTGACATGTTTAACGCATACCCATGGGGTAGAGTTATGTACAAGCTGCTGGTTTCGAACATCCGTAACGCGAGGGTCGCTAAAGGTAATCATATAGTAGGGATGGGTGGCCTAGTTTACGCCCTCTTGTCATGGGTGTATGACCTGCATTCCAGGTGCTAATATAAATGTACAGCTCAGAGCATAACCTATTGCTAAGTGTGCCTTGGAATCACTAACGTGCAAGTATACGCGGAATGTAGCAAATGATAAGTATTTAAATTTTATTGATCTCCATAGGGAATTTATAGGGCATTGATATAACTTAAGCGTAAAAAGTAAAAGACACGAATGGAATCCAAATGGTGTGTTTGATTATAAATAAGTACTAAATGCCTAATGATAGTGAGTCAATCTAAATTGTAGATATAACATGTACGCATTGCTTGGTGAGACTGAAATCATACTGCTCTTACAAACGAATGTTTCCGCATCCGATGTTGTAAAATCCAACTTTCGCTGTAATCCCACACAAATTAACTCAGGGCTTCGTACGCGCTAGAAGAGTTAACCTTAACCCATTTAATGGTGCAAAATACTTTGCACCAGACTAAACGTAACCTGCTGGGTCTTCTTCTAGTTTCCTCTTCCGAATTTGCTGAAGGTGAACACACGTAGGTAATTGGCCGACACATGCTTAATTAACAAACAACATTATAAATTCTACTCACCCACATCCATATTAGAGTCAACAACCTAAATCCAACTTGTGCTACCTAAGAATTAACCTTAATTAACTAGTGAGGAGATGTTCGCATTACAAACTAGTTTAAGCAAGATAAGTTGTCATGAGAAAATTAGCACATACTAAACTTAACTTCAAGCCCCATTCCGGAGCACTTGACTGCAATCTGCAGGTACATTGCCAGTAGATTTACCTTTAAGAACAAGTTTTGTATATGCAGCTAGTGAGATGTTTATTCCTATCTCCCCTCTGAAATGCTTAAGACTAAGTATTGCTTAGAGATTATGGTGAGGTTAAGCCCTTAGCGTCCCCTTTTCCAAGGCAAACCTTAAGCACTTGCAGGTGGATTGTCAATCAACCTACAATAAATATAATCAACCGCCTTTCTTACTATTTTTCCCCTTTAACTTGATCTCAAATTAGTCGATAACACTACATGATTCTCCTAAGTTGCTTCTTAATATTACCCTACTCATAAATTACTTAATAGGAGATCAAGTATGAAACAAAAGTTGCATAGTATTAACTTTAAGAAAGCATTACAATCTACTCCTATAAGATGCAATTAAACTACAATACATACTGAAAAATACTACGATGTACTAGACTACGATATACTGTGGAGTTGGTGGAATCGTCATCACTGTTGCCAGTGATGCCTTCTTCTACAAACACCGCATGGTACTGAGTTCTTTCAGGGCTATAGATGAACATAATTCGCCTAGATCTCCCAAAAGACCTCGGTGTCTTCATCGCCCTTCAACGGTAGTATCCTCTCTGAATCAGCACACCTAATTTCTTCGATTACTTCTCCATTTATAGCATCCAAGGTTTCTTGTTGATCACGTTCAATCTTTTGCGTAGATATCTTTCTAAAATATTCGATTGTCGATTCTTTCCATCCTTGTTTCAATGATTCCGTAATTTGATTATTGTCAAGTCTTTCCTTTTCTGTTCGTTGACTCGTCCGTTTCATTCATCCCTACGTTCGCAATGCATTTCCTGCGAATTTTAACACGTCGTCGAGTTTTGAGTAATAGTCACGGTTTTTGCGCTTATGCGCGCGTTTTTCATCTTAAAACTGCATTATTCTCAAACTTCTATTATGTATGTGCTGTTGGTTAAAATGCTGGATAAATGCGAATGTAGTCGATTAATTACCCTTTTCATGTTGTTTGCTTGTTTACTTTTAAATAAAAATACAAAGTTTCAGAAGCTTAAATAGTGCTATTATTTAGTGTTATCAGCATCGAAGTGATTATAGCCTTGAGTTCTTCCCTGGGATTCTATGTAAAGAGAACGGGTGATCTACTGCCGAGGATGTTGAGCTGGGACTTTGAAACACTGCCTGAATGGCGAGAGCTCCTTACTGGCATATTTGAATGCCCAACGGTAAGTGTAACCAATAATATACAGCCACCCCCCTATAAATTTATCCTACTAACTTTACTATTATTGATGTATAGCTTGAGAACCATCCGCTTATTATTAGCGAAGAAGAGATGAGAATGCCTTACTTTGCTCCATTTGTTGCTAAGGAGTTGGCTAGTCGAGGACGAAGTAGTCTGTTAGAGGGTGGCATATCTGGAGCCCCATGTTATTACCTTGGCTCCACATCCGCGTCGCCCTTGGAGAAACATATCGACAACCGCTTCGAGAAAATGAAAAAGGGGATTGATGAAATACGCGAACAATTATCCTTGTTAGTACGGTCATTCCATACATTCACTAAATATATTAAGACAATATGCAAGCCAAATGTCGCCCTACTTTTCCCCCCAACAAACAGACTGAACCGGAGGTACGTGCACTAAATTTTTTTTTCTTTTGGCTATTATGTTATAACATGTTTTTATTAAATTTCACTACCTGACGCCTAAAATGATGAGGACAAGAAAGAAATGAACCATGATGCTTAAGATGACCCCACAATGCATAAGCAAGTGCGCCAACCTCTGAGTGACAACGAGGATGGGCCACCTAGTGGTGACGCTAGATGTACGGGTTAGTCAGACCCTACACGTGCAAGAAACGCACAAGGTGGGAACATCGCGAGCGACCCAGCATCACTCAAGCCCAAAGTTGGCGTCGGTGGATAGGTCAGTAATGTTTATTCTTTTTAGAAACTGTTAAAATGTGCTAACTTATTTTTATTACCTGATGTGTGTTAATTCACTTGTGTTAATTGCAGCCAACTGGCGATTTGGACCTGGGGATAAATGAAATGATCTCAACAATAAATGAACGGGTTGGCAGCACAAAAGAGGCGTGTTGAGATCCTAAAGGTGAGTTCCATAATTCTGCATCGATATGTATGTGCACTTTCTGTGTTTCTATTTTTTCATGTGTACAACCTTGATGGCAACGTACTGTACAAACTTTCAACAACGTAAAAAGGCAGAGCAGTATGGGGTACCTCCGCGTGCTAGAGCAAGTGCGAAGGGAATTAAAGCATGTCAAACAAAACATAACACCGATAGATCAATCCTTCGTGAGGTTAGTTCGTTGGACACCGTTCCATGTCGGTACATATAATGTATATACACACCCCGCTCTCCGACCGTAATCTCTATTTACACAATGTAGGTGAACCAAATTGTGATGAAGAATCTTGTGCCAAGAGTGGCATCCTCACCATATGTTGCTGCACTGAGGGGGGAGAATTGGACCGCACAAACAAATGATCTTCTGAAAAAGTTTGACGCTTCTTCGTTCGACCTAAAGCTCAGCCAACCATAGCTCACCAATCCCTTTGCAAAGGTGGCTTTGTTAGACATTTTATATACTTTATGCATACTACTAGAAACATATGTTGGTTTTTTTTTTTTTTTTTTGGCAACTTGAATAGACATCTTGTTATCTGGCAACTTGAATAGACATCTTGTTATCTGAAGCTTGATATGTGCTGCTTGTTTTTACCCCAAATATGTCTCTTCTAGGTTATCTGAAGCTGCTATTGTTCTTTCTTCGCATGTTGTTTTCTAACTCAAGAACATAATTTTGGGTGTTCTTTTTTATCATGCTAATGTCTAAATTAATTGGTGATTGGCAGAGACTGATTACTATCTACCCCAGACAAATCGATATGTATAACCTGTTTTTACCCCAGACAACCTCTCTTCTTTTATATATGAATATATGTACCCATAAAATAGTTGTCTTGTTTATCCAGAATTATGTTCTCCCCCAATTAACCAGGTCCACAAATCCTTAACCCGATACTGAACTTTATATATGAAACTCTTGAACATTCATGAAACTGTTTGATTTTCTGAACTATTGTTGGATTCGAAACAACTGTTGAAGACATGAATGGATTAATATAGTGTGTGTATAAGTAGGTATATACACACTTACGTGCAGACATGTGTTGGATAAATCCACCTATGCTGGTCGATGTAGTCTCGTAGGTACCTAATGACTCTCAAATAAAGTCAGAATTCAGGATAATTTTGGATCATTGTTTTCAGTTATCAATTAAGATTTGATGCGAATGAGGTTAAAATAAAGAGGAAAAGGTGTAATATGTTAATGCTTACACATTAGGGGAATAAATTGCGAGATGTGAATTATAGTGCTTAAAATGAATGAATTAGCACACTTCACACGTACCTAGAAAGGCTTATGCTGATAAACTGTTTTGCAGGAATTGGTGCTTGCGACGTAATGTAGAGTTGAGATTTGAGACGTGCGAAAGCGAGCAATATGCTCGAGAATTATCAACGCATTTCAAGCAAAATAAGGAAAGAATCAATTGGGAGCAAGAAGTTGACTAATTAGACAATTACGAGACGAATTGCTGAAATCAAGAGATTCTTGCCTCAGACAAATAAAAACTCAATTGATAAGTTTATACAAGGAAAGATGTAACATTGATTGATTTGTGCCTATTCTGGAATATTCCGAGAGTTGACGAAGGAGCCTATAAAAGGCAATCTCTGTAATAGGTTTTAGAGATGTTAAAGAGACGAGAACCGAGATTTTTATTGTTTTATTATTTCATCAGCAATACTATTTCAGTATGTTTTCTATGTCGTTATCAGTGTTCTTCGTTTGTATGATGAACTAATTTTCTTGAGGCAACGCAAGGAAAAAGTGGAATATTTTGTAGCATTTGTTAAGAAGGAATAAGAAGGGTGTAATTGATGCATGTTATTTAGGAGCTTAATCTTAACAGTAAGTGTCGACCGACCATCCACATGCACTAATAGGTTGTAAATCGAAAGAGAAAATAACCTAAGTGTTTAGTAGGTTAGAATTAGGTCTTTAATTCTTTGAATCGGAGTTTAGGAATAAATGCATAAGTATTGCATACCTAACGCCGGTTTAGCATTACATCAAGTTGCGGCAGAAGTCGAACTTGATGCGAACATAAGTAGAAGCAGAAGTTTGTAAGGCGTAGTATGTCAGTTATCCCTTACCGCACGTACTTTGCAACACATTGCTATCGCTTCCCATGAATATCTTAGCTTAGCCTTATCTCTCTCAATCTATTTTACTACTGTTTATTTTTCATATTACCATTCAACACAAATATCACATCATCTATGCGTTTACTTATTGTTCAATTCTAAACATTTTCCTTGGATAAATCACAGTCCTTGTGGAGATCGATAATTTACTTATTACTTACTACAGACCGTGTATACTTGCGCTAGTGTGTAAAAATTGCACACAAGGTACTCAGTACCAGCAGTCAAGTTTTTGGCGCTGTTGTCGGGGACTGTGTCAATTTATTTTTAAGTCGAGATTGTTTAGAATATATATTTAAAAAAATTATATTTTTCATTTGCTTCAATATCTTAGTGGGTACTGTGCATGTGCACAAATCCTTTGTTTGATCCAAAACCTGAGCGAAATCTTCATAGGAGACTACATGTACAGAAAAGGAAAAATCAAAGAAGGATGGACCCATTAGCACAAAATCACCCAAGAGTGATCGATCCACCAGCAGTTGCAGTAGGTGCGGAAGTAGGAGCAAATGCAAATAATAATGTTAATCTACCCCCAGTCCAGGGAGTAGATGAAAGGGACAGAGCCATGAGGACACCAGCAGTATTATTCAATCATGTAGCATATCCAGGTATGGTTAGACCTAATGGTGAAGGTAGGCGCCTTGTTCTGACTAATAACATGTATAACGTACCTTCCTAGCTGTTAGCGATGCTAACCAAGAAGTTGGTATCTCTTTAGAAGATACTCGACTATTTCTGTTTCCCTATTCGTTAAAAGACAAAGTCAGGCATTAGAAAAATACTCTGCCATGTGATTATACTTGGGCGCAAGTGGTTGAAAGTTTTTTATCTAAATATTTCTTTACTTTGAGAAGTATGAATTATAGGCTTGAAGTCACTAGTTTTAGACAAGAGGACGATGAAACCATAGGAGGTGCATGGGAACGGTACAAAGAGCTTATAGTGAAGTGTCTGTACCATAGGCTTTCTTATACCCTTCAACCCGACTGTAAAACAGTCTTAAAACAGTTCTTACTCAGCATGCATGAATTTAAAACTATTTAAATAATGTAAACCATGGAAGAAACTCAAGCATTTTATAAGGAAGGATAAACAGTTCCAAAACCATAAGTGCAAAACTAATACAAATTGTGCCTCTGGCCAGAGATTATTAAAAACAAGTTCGAAACATAAACTATAAAAAGAAATGGAACCCAATCCCTGACTACATGCTAAACAAATGACAATAAATAAATAAACTGGATAGCGGACTCCCATGATCCATCAGCTCCTCCTCTAGCCACCCGGTGCTGTCCTAAGTTGCCTGGTGGATAACAATAGAAATAAGGGTTAGTACAAAGGCACTCAGTAAAAATCTCCAGCCGGGGTACAGTACGTAAACAACACATCATCTAGCATCCTAGCATACATGCAATACAGCTTACCAACCAGTAGCAGAAACTTGAGTCATCAAAATAACTCCCAAACCTCGAGAGTCTCTAACTCTCGGTTAGGTGACCAGCTCTCTAACTGATCCTCGACACTTGGGTGAGTCCCCAAGTGTTTGGCTCTAAACAGGAACGAGATGGTGTACTGGCGACATTAACCCGAGGGAGCCGTCATCTCAACATCTAATACGTGTGCGCGCACACTGTAAGCTGCTATAAATCAGGTCGATTTAGGCCTGCACAAACTACACCGATCCATGCTTAACTAGAGGCGACATGGTGTCCACTGATCCACAGTTGGTAGGAGGCCCTCGGTACCAAACTGTGGCAGTCTGTTCACACCAACACCTGAAGCTAAACGTCGTCCCAAGGTAGGCTTACACCAAGGAAATGACCTCGCTCTAACAGGCCACACACTAGGCTTATGCCGGAGTGGTAGCTACTCCACAATAGACTATCGGGGGTGGGAATCTATCCTCGCTGGTCCCAAATCGGTGGAGACAACATACGTCGTGTCCGCTCTCAGCCTTTAGATGATGACAACCTAACCGAAGCTATGCTAAGAGTTTGACTCATTTAGTTCATATCAGATCACAACATGCTTAATAGTAAAAGACGAGAAACCCTAGCATGGTTCTAACAGACATGTCACAATATGTCAAGGCATGCTCTCAAATATTCAGGAAATCATAACAACCTATCCACTAAGACATGCTCGTAAAAAAGTAAAACAAGCAACATACAATACTATCAATTCATATCCACGCAGGGTCCACACAACCACGACAAGAAACCCTTACCTGAAATAAAACAAAACAAACAGTATATGCTCCTTGAGCTCCAAATAACCAACCACGAATAATCAACCTAAAGAAACAGTAATAGGTAAATAAAACTACACAGATAACTATTTATCTAGGCTAACAAAACCAACAGAGCTCAAAAATAGGGCAAACCGAACAGTAGCTCGACAGCACAAGGCCTCTACTGCGGCAAGGACACGGACAGGCTGCGGGCATGTGTGCGGGGCTGAGCGGTAGCGAGCAGGCGTGAGTGGCTAGGTGTGAACGACAGTTGCGAGCAGCACGGGAAGCGTTCGAGCGTGGGCGACAGTGATGGCAAAGGCGAGCGGCTTGACAGATCGACATGGTGCAGCAGCAAGGCTGTGCGGGGCGAGGCGGCGACTACGATGTGATCGGGTTGTGGGCGACGTAGACTGTATGGCACGGTAAGGCTGCTGCACGGGCATGTGTGCGGCTGCGTTCAGCAAGCTGATGGTGCGACATGGCAAAGGCGATGGCGTGGGAAAGGAGACTCGGCGGTGCTTGTGGGCTGCTCGGTGAGGTAATGATCAGCAGCTAGGGCAAGGCGTTGGCGATCGACGATGGGAGATGGATGAAGGAAAGAGAAGAGAAATCGATTGAGAGGGAGGAAGGGAATTTTCTCTGGCTGATTTGGACGATGCAGGAATCGATCGTAAAATACAATGACCCTTTAAAAATTCCCTTCTTCTTTTTAATTCTTTTAAATTAACAAAATCTACAAAAGCCTTTTTCCTTCAAAAGTTGCCAAACTAACCTTGAAGCCCTGAAAATGAAAAAACAGCCGAAGACTCATCAAAATGCAGAAACAACCCTGAAGCTCAATAAATCACCAAACTAGCCTCTAAAGCTGAAATTACCAAAATGGCCCTTAAGGCTAAAATTGTCGTAACGGCCCAATGAAACAACCAAATCAACTAGAACGTACCTGGGGAACCGGGAAGAAAACCTGGGCCATTACAATACTCCCTCATTTTATGACTTTTGTCCTCGAAGGTCCCTAAGATTGAAACAACTCTGGGTAATGAGTCCCCATCTTATCCTCAAGCTCCCAAATTGCTTCCTCAACCTTTTGACACCTCCACTAAACTTTCATTAAACTGATCTCTTGGTTACGCAAGATCTTGCGTTCCCGGGCTACAACCCGCACAGGCTTCTCTTCGAAGTTCAAGTCTTTATTCAGCTCTAATGACTCAAAATTAACAATATGAGAAGAGTCTGCCACATACCGACACAACATCGAAACATGAAACACACTGTACACTGCCGACAAAGACGGAGGCAAAGCCAAATGGTAAGCAACTGAACCAATCTGCTCAAGGATCTCAAAGGGGCCCACAAACTTGGGACTCAACTTCCCACGCTTATCAAACCTCAAAACACCACGCATCGGCGCTACTTTTAAAAACACATGTTAGCCAACCTCAAACTCTAAGTCTTTACGCCGAACATCGGCATAGCTTTTCTGTCTACCCTGCGCTGTCAACATACGAGACCTAATCTTCTGAACTGCGTCATTAGTCAGCTGTAGCAACTCAGGACCCAAAACCTGTCTGTCACCAACCTCTTTCCAAAACACTAGAGATCTACAACGCTTGCCATTCAAAGCCTCAAACGGAGCCATCTGAATGGTCGACTGATAGCTGTAATTGTAAGCAAACTTCATCAAGTACAGATACTGGTCCCAACTGCCTGGAAAATATAACACACGGGCTCGCAACATATCCTCTAAAATCTAGTTCACCCTCTCTGTCTGGCCATCTGTCTGAGGATGAAATGCGGTACTGAAACTGCACTCAGTACCCAAACATTTATAGAGTGTCCTTTAGAAATGAGAAGTGTACCGAGAATCTCGATCAGACACAATCTTCGCTGGCACCCCATGGTACCGAATAATCTGCTCCAAGAACAACTGTGCCCACTACTCTACGGTATAAGTGATCCTATCGGGAATGAAGTGCGCACTCTTGGTCAACCGATCAACGACAACCCAGATCTGAGTAAACCCCCTTGGTGTCCTTGGTAACCCAAATATAATCCATGGAGATCTCCTCCCACTTCTACTGAGGCACACTCAGTGGCTGAAACAAACCTGTGGGTTTCTGTCTGGGAGCCTTCACTTGCTGACAAGTGAGACACCTACTAACAAACTATGCAATATCTCTCTTCATGTTACTCCGCCAGAAGGTCTGCTTAAGGTTCTGATACATCTTGGTACCCCTTGGGTACCAAGTAAATAGAGAAGTGTGAGCCTCAGTGAGCAACTCGACTCGCAACCCGACGTTAGCTGGCATACAGAGGCTTCCTCTGAATTTCAAACTACCATTTAGTGCTACCACAAAATCGAAGTCTCAATCTGCCTGGACTCTAGTAATCAATCTGCTCAACTCGAGATCACTCAGCTGGCCATCAATAATCCTCTGCCTGATCGAAGGCTGAACAGTCAACTGGGCTACCCTGGCGGTAACCTCTCCCAACAACACTGCTATACCGGCTCGCTCAAACTCTTTCCGCAATGGAAGCTAGAAATTAAACAAAGTTGCAGTATGTGACGTCTTTCTACTCAAGGCATCAGCCACAACATTGGCTTTACCTGGGTGGTACAAAATCTCACAGTCATAATCCTTAACCAACTTAAGCCACCTCCTCTGTCTCATATTTAACTCCTTCTGAGTGAGGAAGTACTTGAGACTCTGATGATCCGTGAACATCTGAATCTTCTCTCAATACAGTTAGTGCCTCCAAATCTTCAGTGCAAAGACCACTGCTGCCAACTCCATGTCATGAGTCGGGTAGTACTGCTCATAGGGCTTCAACTAAATAGAAGCATACGCAATCACCTTGCCATGCTGCATTAACACGCAACCTAAGCCAAACTTGGAGGCATCACTGTACACTACAAAACCACATTTTCCTTCGGAAACTACCAAATCTGGGGTTGATGTCAAACTGTACTTTAACGTAGCAAAACTTTTATCACAACTGGCATCCCAAACAAACTCAACACCCTTCCTCGTCAACCGAGTAAGGGGTGCTGCTTTAGCAGAAAAGTCCTTGACAAAACATCAGTAATAGTTTGCCAAACCCAGAAAGCTGCGAATCTCTACGACGGTAGTCAGCCTGGCTCATGAACTCACTGCATCAATCTTAGCGGGGTCTACTGCAATACCATCTTTCAAAACCATGTGACCTAGGAAAGCCACCTGCTCTAACCAGAAGTCACACTTAGAGAACTTGGTCTTGAAGAACTTCCAGGTGGCTGGTGGGGACCCTACAGGTCTGGCCCCGTCAGTGGACTGCCACCACCAAATGGCTGTCTCTGTTAACACATGTGTTATACACCACGACCTCTGCACATTCGGGTAACCCATGACGCTAAAGATATACTCCAGGTGAGCCAACCATTTTTCTGCTACCAGTGGGTTCTCAGATGTGTCAAACTCTCCGGGCTTCCACTTCACGAAGTCCTTAAGCCACTTGCCACCCTCGGCGGTACCCTAAGAAATGTCTGGCTCAACCACGGGCTCCAACTAAGCTGGCAGAGTGGGCGGTACTCTCTGCCCCACTAATGGAGCCACAGCACCACTAGGTGGTGCCTGCTGGAACATCTGAGCAAACTAGTTCATCTGTGCCCGAATATCTGCCTGTTGTACTGCCAATAGTGCCTGAGTCTCAACTCTCTTCTCGGTAAACATGCCCATAACCATCTCACGCATGGCTTCGGCAAACTCCGCTCCAGGAGCTGCACTCTGAGGGAGAACAGCCTCTGCCAGACAATAGTTGGGGCCAAAGATGATCTAACGATCAGAACAGCTCTAGACGTGGTCTTCTCAATATCTAGCTCGGTGCCACCACCTCTGTTGGCGGTAGCTGACGTTCCAGCTCCACTACGTGTAATCGACATCTCTCGCGATCTACACCCAAACCACACTGAGTTAGTCCACGCTCAGTCCAACACTACCAACAACAAGTAAAGACATGTAAGCTAGATGCAAGTACTATAAACAAAACCCTTAAAACAATTAACTTTTGACATACCTGACGGCTATTGGAGTGCTGATGATCATGAGAACAAACGACCTAACTCAGTAGGTCAGTCTACAGAATTTATGACTCTAAGCTCTAATACAAATTGTAAGAACCCGACTCTAAAACAATCCTAAAATAGTTCTTACTCAGCATGCATGAATTTAAAACCATTCAAATAATGTAAACCATGGAAGAAACTCAAGCATTTTATGAGGAAGGATAAACAGTTCCAAAACCATAAGTGCAAAACCAAAACAAATTACGCATCTGGCCAAAGATTTTTAAAAACAAGTTCGAAACATAAACTATAAATGGAAATGGAACCCAGTCCCTGACTACATGCTAAACAAATGACAATAAATAAATAAGCTAGACAGCGGGCTCCTATAATCCATCAGCTCCTCCTCTAGCCATCCCGGTGCTGTCCCAAGTTCCTTGGTGGATAACCACAGAAATAAGGGTGAGTACAAAGGCATTAAGTAAGAATCCCCAGCCAGGGTATAGTACGTAAACAACACATCATCTATCATCCTACATACATGCAATACAGATTACCAACCAGTAGCAAAAACTTGAGTCATCAAAATAACTCCCAAACCTCGAGAGTCTCTAACTCTCGGCTAGGTGACCAGCTCTCTAACTGATCCTAGACACTTGGGTGAGTCCCCAAGTGTCTTGCTCTAAACATGAACGAGATGGTGTACTGACGACATTAGCTCGAGGGAGCCGTCCTCTCGGTATCTAATGTGTGTGCGCGCACACAGCATGCTGCTGCAAATCAGGTAGATGTAAAACTGCATAAACTACACCGATCTAGGTATGCATGCCTAACTAGACTCAGAATGATGTCCACTGATCCACAGCTGGTGGGAGGCCCTCGACACCCAACTGTGGCAGCCTGTTCACACCAATGCCTGAAGTTAAAGTTCGTCCCAAGGTAGGCTTACACCAAGGAAAGGACCTCGCTCTAGCAGACCACAGACTATGCTTATGCCAGAGTGATAACTACTTCACAACCGACTATCAGGGTGGGAATCTGTCCTCGCCGATCCCAAATCGGTGGGGAAAACATAAGTCGTGTCCACTCTCAGCTTCTAGATGTGACAACCTAATCAAAGGTATGCTAAGAGTTTGACTCGTTCAGTTCATATCAGATCACAACATGTTTAACAGTAAAAGATGAGAAACCCTAGCATGGTACTAACAGACATGTCACAATAAGTTAAGGCATGCTCTCAAACAGTTAGGATATCATAGTAACCTATCTATTAAGAAATGCTCGTAAAACAGTAAAACATGCAGCATACAATACTATCAATGCATATCCATGCAGAATCCACACAACCACAGCAAGAAACCCTTACCTGAAATAGAACAGAACAAACAGTATATGCTCATTGAGCTACAGATAACCAACCACAAATAATCAACCTAGAAAAATAGTAATAGGTAAATAAAACTACACAGATAACTATTTATCTAGGCTAACAGAACCAATAGAGCTCGAAAATAAGGGTTACCCAAACTGAATGGCGGCTCGGCAACTCAAGGCCCTAGCTGTAGCAAGGACACGGATAGACTGCAAGCATGTGTGTGGGGCTAAGCGGCAGCGAGCAGGTGTGAGCGGCTGGGCGTGTGCGGCAGCTGCGGGTGGCACAGAGCGGGCGTGGGTGACAACGATGGCGAAGGCAAGTGGCTGGGCGGATCGGCACGGTACGGCAGCAAGGATGTGCGAGGTGAGGTGGCGGCTGCGATGCGATTGGGTTGTGGGCGACGTGGACTGCGGCACGACAAGGCTGCTGAGCGGGCGTATGTGCGGCTGCGATCAGTAGGCTGGTGCGTGTGGCACGGCGAAGGCGATGGCATGGGTGAGGAGACTCGGTGGTGCGTGTGGGCTGCTTGGCGAGCTGATGATCGGCAGCTAGGGCTTGGTGTTGGCGATCGACGATGGGAGATGAATGAAGAAATGAGAAGAAAAATCGATCGCGACAGAGAAAGGGAAGTTTTTTCTGGCTGATTTGGACGCAGGAATCGATCGTAAAACACAATGACCCCTTAAAAATTCCCTTCTTCTTTTTAATTCTTTTTAATTAACAAAACCTACAAAAACCCTTTTTCTTTCAAAACTTGCAAAACTAACCTTGAAGCCCTGAAAATGCAAAAACAGCCGAAGACTCATTAAAATGCAGAAACAACCCTGAAGCTTAATAAATCACCAAACTAAACCCTAAAGCTAAAATTACCAAAATGTCCCTCAAGGCTAAATCTACCCCAACAGCCCAACGAAACAATCAAATTAACTAAAAAATGTACCTGGGGAACCGAGACGAAAACCTGGGCTGTTACAAATATAGTACTTTTATACTGGGTTATCCGATCATGATAAAGCTATCCTCAATGGAACTGTAGGAGGATGTTTAATAGAGAAAATGTACAATGAAGCTCATAAGATTATTGAAACAACTGCGAAAACTACTGGGCCTAAGCTCAGTCAATGACGAAACCAAGATAAAACGCCCAGTAAGTTTGAGCTAACTGCAATAGCTACTATGAAAACATAGCTTGCTACATTTACCAACTCCATAAAGAATATTCAAATGACTGCGCCACAGAAGGTTCAGATCACATTGGTCATTGAGCAATCAACTCCCACGTTCTATGTACTTTGTAGAGGTGATCATACATATGATTTTTGTAGCAAAAACCCAGCATCAGTCATGTACATCAGAAATTCGCATTCGCGACCTTAAAACAACCCTTATTCAAACACGTACAATTCTAGATGGAGGCAACACCCAAATTTCTCATAGGGAGGCCAGAATAGTAATGCTAACCAATTTGGGCAGCAGCGAATGTCATAGTAATCTGGATTTAGAAACCACCAACAGCCAGTGCATCAAATAGATTTATTGCTGAAAGAGTGCATGGTGAAGAACAATGCAATGATGATGGATCATCAAACCTTTCTAAAGGCGTAACAAGCAACTCTTCGAGCATTGGAATTACAACTAGGCCAGATCGCTGTAGACTTAAAGAACGGACTACTATGACAACTACCGTGGGATACGGAAGGCTATAGAAGGAATGGAAAGAAGCAAGTTAATGCAATTGAATTGAGGAGTGGGAAACCTTTGATGGACAGAGGAGATTCAGAAATATCAAGGAACCTTGCCCACCACAGAACCATCAATCGAGAAGTAGGCAGCAAAGAGGACGGACGAAGAACTGATGAAAACATGCAATGCGACGGGCGCGGCCAAACCACTACCTATTTACCAGCCACCCCCGCCGCTATATCCATAAAGACTCAGAACGAGGAGAAACGAATCACAATTCGAGAAGTTCACGGACATCTTGAAGCAATTGCACAATAACATTCCTTTAGTTGATGCATTGAGACAATGCCCCTACATGAAATTCCTTAAGGACGCAATTAATGAAAAATGTAAATTCGAGGAATTCAAGGTAGTGACATTAAACGAGGAATGCAGTGCGATTATCTAGAACAAAATCCCTATGAAAGAAGTCGATCCTGAGATTGGTAACCACGACATTAGGCGCACACTCTGTGATTTCAGTGCCAACATCAACCTTATGCCTCTATCAATCTACAATAAGTTTGGGATAGGTGCAGCTAGACCCACGACTGTCACAATTCAACTTGCTGATAGATCGATCAATCATCCTGTTGAAAAAATTGAAGACATTCATATTCAGGTTGATAAGTTCATCTTTCCAGCAGATTTCATCATTCTTGATTACGAAGCCGATTTGGAAGTTCCAATCATCTTAGGAAGACCCTTTCTGAGAACAGAACGAACACTAGTAGATGTGTATGAAGGCACGATTACATTGCGGATGAATGATCAGCAGATCCAGTTCAACATATTTGACTCAATGAAGCAGACCGATGTAGAAGGAAATTACAATGTTAACCAAATAGAAGTGATGTTAGACGAAGCAGTCAAAAGCAAGAAAAAGAAAATGATGTTGAGCATTGATGAACACGCTAAAGAAGAAGAGCAAATGTAGAGCGATACATGAGAGGATTCAGTGTTCGAAGAAGTGCATCATTACGAGGTGCTGGATATTTCGACAAGAGACAACTCCCCTCAGCGCCCCTCAATTGAAGAACCTCCAATGTTAAAGATAAAACCTCTCCCTTCGCATTTGAAGTACGTTTATCTGGGAGAAAAAGAGACTTTACCAATTGTTATATCATCTCAACTGACACCAGAGCACGAGCAACTTCTTTTAGAGTTACTTAAGCAACACACAAAGGCGATTGGATGGACCTTGGCGGACATAGCAGGCATTAATCCCACATTTTGTATGCACAAAATCATTCTAGAGGAAGATGCCAAAAATTTAGTGGAACATCAGAGATTATTGAACCCCGCCATGAAGGAAGTAGTGAAAAAGGAAATCATAAAATGGTTAGATGCTGGGGTAATCTACCCTATATCAAACAGCCAATGGGTGAGTCCTATTCAATGTGTGTCAAAGAAAGGAGGCACCACCGTCATACGTAATGAAAAGAACGAGTTAATTTGAACAAGAACAGTGGCGGGATGGTGAGTATGCATGGATTACAAGAAGTTGAACAAAGCAACCAAGAAGGACCACTTTCCATTTCCATTGCCTTACATAGATCAAATGTTGGACCGTATCGCAGGAAAGGACTATTATTATGTTCTGGACGGATATTTAGGGTATAACCAGATTATTATTAACCCTAAAGATTAAGAGAAAATCATTTTCACTTACCCCTATGGAATATTCGAGTTCAGAAGAATGCCTTTCAGGCTCTACAATGCCCCCGCAACATTTCAAAGGTGCATGATGTCAATTTTTTCTGATATGTTTAAAGCTATCATGGAAGTGTTTATAGATGACTTCACGGTATTTGGGGACAGTTTTTCCAATTGCTTAGCAAATTTGGAGAAAGTGTTGATACGTTGTGAAGAAATGCATCTTGTGCTTAATTGGGAGAAATGCCATTTTTCTAAACTCACCACAAGGTATATGTGCGGGTAGCTAATCGACGCATATATATATATATATATAAAATAACATGCAGTAGTGTAAAACTCAATGACCTACGCTCCTAGCATATTTCTATTCATGAATAATAAACATAAACTCGTATAGCGCAACCATAGAGATAAACATCAAATAGAAGTTAAACTAGATGATTTTATTGCAACTATGAAATGTTCAAAACTACAAGCTACTCCTAATAAAACAGTAAAATGAAATTGACACGGATGAGGATGTGCAGTCCCCTTGTCATCGGCTTCTAAGACACCACCATTTTCTTTTCTCCGTGATAGGCTTCATGGCCAACCGACCAGCTCACCTTTCTCAACTACCTACCTTGGTATTTATAGAGTTGATTTACTTGGCCGACAAGTTGAGGTGACCTGTGGAATCTTCATTAATGCAAGATCCCTTGATTTCTGCTGGAGTTTATTTGATTGATGCTACCTTGATTACTGATTGACTCTCGATTATTTCCTTATTGGCGTCTCTTTTTCGAACGTGTTTTCATTTTGAATTCGTGCCTTTTTGCACTACTGGTCATCGTTCACGTTGATTGTTCTTTCCACGGTATAGCTTAATATGTCCTGCTATTAGCATTGATTAGGTACAGTTTACTCAAGATTTATGCTAAAAATGCGAAACTGTGCTTTCGATGCTACCATATGAATGCATGTTGATTTTCTAAGTTATTTCATCGCATTTCTTCTTTTAGTGCTTGATTTCTCCCTTTAATTCTAGAATAATGCAAACTAAAACAGCCTAAAATACGCTCTATTTGAAAGCTATCACTATCGCTTCCCATGAGTATCTTAGCTTATCCTTATCTCTCTCAATCTATTTTACCACTATTTATTTTTTTTATTACTATTCAACCCAAATATCACATCATCTTTGCGTTTACTTATTGTTCAATTCTAAACATTTTTCTTGGATAAATCACAGTCCCTGTAGAGATCAATAATTTACATATTACTTACTACAGACCACGTATAGTTGCGCGAGTGTGTAAACATTGCACACGAGGCAACTCAGTACCAGCAGTTAATACCCGTGCATAATTCATATGTAAGCCCCGTGCTCATGAGGAGACGTATGCGAAAAAAACTTAAGATGCCAAATAACCACATTGTATTAAATCATCTATGTCCACCTTCTAGACCCTTGTAAATGGACCTACATTTAAACGATAGTTGAAAATGGAAAACGCTATAACTTGAACACATAGATGGTTAACCTAAACGAAAATTTATTAAGGAAAAATGTAAAATGTGATCAACTACAAGACCCACGGGGTGCATCTTGGCATGTCCTCTTGTTGTGCCCTGCCCTACCGCACCTCCCACATCTGAATCTTCTGGGTGCTTCATTATGCCCCCAAATCCTTCGCTTCTAGGGTCTACCTGCTTTGCACCGTACATCGAGGGGTTGAACCATGTCACCCTCGTCAATCGAGGGTGATCGATGAGTTATCCAATAGGGCAGACGTTTACAGCATATAGCTTATTCAACGTGCTGGTCTTGAAGAATTCATGGACAAACAAGTGTACGTTCATCTTCTTGTGCGTGATCACCGCGCACGCATGAGGGTATGGTATCAAGTCGCCCTGCCATTGCTTACATGTACACGTGCGTTCCCCAATATTAACCTCATAGTGCTTCTGTCGATCATGAACTCTAAAATGATAGGCGTTGATGGGATGAACTTGTCAGGTGTCATACACAGTACATTTAGGGGATTGAAGGAAACGCTACTCAAACGCAAAATGAAAAACACTTACATTCATGCTACGAGAGGTACGCAAGCGACTTCTCAGAATAACAGCACACTTATTGCTAATATCTAACTATTGAAAATTAGTATTGTTCCTCCTCTGGTAGAACCAACTTTACAAAAGTTCCCTAATGTGTTCAACCAAGTATATTACTAGAAGTGCACGTGCGTCAAGTAAGTGTGAATTCAAACTCTTATAAACATTAGTTGTCATCAACGTATACCTATTGATACAAGAGAATGCACGTGTCCACCGATTCACACTTGCTTCCTCCAATCGATGCCTAATATCCAGGGACAACTCTTCTAGCTGTGCCATATGGTATTCATACATATCTGGGGTGTACGTGTCAACACAATTGAAATAAGTGCGTATTAAAGCTTTTGTTCTACGTGTAGGTGCAATATTGTTCAATAGTTGAAATACGCATATGGCCTGATAAGCTTCTTTGTATACCATGTTAAACCCATTCTCTATGCTTGCGTGTCGGTCCGACACTATGATCAAATCCTTGTGGTCCCTAAACACTGCCTTGAGATTTGTGAAGAACAAACTCCAAGATCCATCATTTTCTGAGTTCACTATTCCAAATGCTAAGGGATATATGCTTCCATTCCCATCAAATTTGCTTACTATGATCATGGTCCCTTCAAATTTGTTTGAAAGTGATGCTCTGTCAATGCTTATAGAAGGTAAGTAATGTTCCCACCCCCGTATAGATGCAGCCATACTCATAAAGAAGTATTTGAAACGATCATCGTCGTTTGCATGGTACGATGTATAATTGCCTACAACACCCCTCAAAATAATTATGATATGTGTGGTACATATTGAATACATTTGATGTTTAATGTAGTACATAATATATAAATATGTTAATTAATTTCGTGCGGTTTAGACGGTA
Source organism: Sechiopsis laciniata (assembly GCA_037833695.1). NCBI lineage: Eukaryota > Viridiplantae > Streptophyta > Magnoliopsida > Cucurbitales > Cucurbitaceae > Sechiopsis > Sechiopsis laciniata. The sequence continues at coordinate 22,783 of JBBMKA010032767.1, forward strand.
GTCTGAGGTGCCTGGGTTATTTTCAATTAGATTGGCAGCAAATGTTGAAAGACACGCATATGAGTATTCTGTCTTCCCCATAATGAGTTCAAATGCCCTTTCTTTCCCTTTCATCGCTTTGTAGTAGCTAATGTTAACATTATGATTCTCCTTTGCATACTAAATCACATCTCTTGGGGTGCACGTAAACTTCTTGGTGCAGCAAATAGCAGACTCAACGTAATCGGTCACTACTAATGGTGTGGCCTGCATGTGGTCATCGCGTACCACGTCCACGGGGCATGTGTGAGAGTAAAAAAACTTTTTAATTACCGATAGACTACCATTTCTATACACTGATGTATGAACATACCAATTCCATGTCTCGTGAATGCAATATGTCGTAAATCATTTGGGACTAGACTTCACCGTCTTGTATTGAAAACTCTGCGCCACTGCTATGTTGCATAGGACTTTCTTCAATTCATCTTTATTTGGTAACATTGCACCTGCCCTTAACACAGAGGTCCCACTCGTTAAGTTTGGGATGTACATCTCGGTACGTGTTTAGACGATGTCCACCGAGAGACAACAGTCACAGTACATACCACCAGCGAAACCATTGTACATCCATTAACGTCCCTGTCATCCTTAAGTATCTTTGACTTTTCTTTGTGTGCCCCGTCTTTATACAATGATATGCTTATGACTTTTGAATTTTCGTCCAATGCAAAATTTGGCTCGATAGACAATATTAGTAGGGATAGAGAGGTGTTGTATGTAATATCAACCACAGCGGTATTGTAGTTCGAGTAAATATCTCCCCCATCCCAACGCCCATTAAAGATGACTGTAATCGATGTAACATTCATTCACAATTAAAAATTGGAAGCTTCCTACTCCCTTTAAATTTGACAAAGAAGAAGATAGATCGGAAATTGATGATGGGAGTACGAACAAATATAGTGATATGGAGATTTGGTGCACATTTGGGAATTGGTCAATGAAAAATGTGAAAAATGGTGAAAATTGAAACTGGGAATTATTTTTTCCAATCGGTGATGGAGGTTTCCAAATCTTTAAGGTTTAGATCGAGATTTACAATTCGATACAGACGAAAAGTGGAGAAAAATGGGTGTGGAATTGTGCGGGGGGGGGGGGGGGGGGGTTTCCC
>JBBMKA010032778.1:0-23928 GCA_037833695.1 Sechiopsis laciniata
CTGTTTTAAATACTGGCCAGTAACTGTATTTGTTTTGAAATGTTTTATTTATGCGAGTATTTAGTTTGCATGTTTTATTTTAAATATGTCTTTTACTTCCATGCATGTTGAGTAAGGACCAGTTTAGGACCATTTTTAGGTCGGGTCCTTACAGTTTCCAACATCTAATGCTGGTGAGCTGTCAACAACCCTTATTGATCCTCCTGCAACAACCCTTGTTGTAGGATTTATAGCATCATTGGAAAAGAAATCTTTCAAAACTACTGTCGATCGAGGTTTATGGTTTCTAACATAATCCTCTTTTAAGAATGTTGCATTTGTTGATACAAACACCTTATTCTCATCAGGGTTATAAAAATAACCCCCTTTTGTTTCCTTGGGGTAGCCTACAAATAGGTATAACTTTGAACGTGGTTCTAATTTCTTTGAATTTGCAGTCAGCACATAGGCTAGACATCCTCAAATACTTAAGTAACGTAAACTACCTTTATGTCCTCTCCACAACTCATAGGGGGTCTCCAAGACACTCTTTGTGGGTACCATATTCAAAATATATAATGCGGTCTCTAATGCGTATCCCTAAAATGATATCGATAGTTGGGCAAAGCTCATCATCGACCGAATCATTTCCAAAAGGGTTTTATTACTCATTTCTGAAACTCCATTCTACTGAGGTGTTCTAGGCATCGAGAGCTAGAGTGTTATTCTATGTTTTACCAAGTAGTTCTGGAATTCCAGGCCATATAATCTCCACCATTGCAATGTCTTAATCCTTTTATCTAATAGGTTCTCAACCTCAGCCTTAAACTCAAGAGTCTCCCACTTGTGTTGCATTAGATAAATATACTCATATCTAGAGCAGTCATCCGTAAAGGATACAAAGTACTCATACCCTCCCCTACCTTTAACATTCAGACATAAATCTTGCATATATAAGTTATTTACGTTAATTGCCTAACAAAGCTCCAAGCCATTCTTTGAAATAGAAACTGAATTTCCATTAAAATTTATTGAATGAAATTGTTCTATAAGCCAAGAAACCAAAACTAGGTTCCTTTTAAACTGAGGAACCAACAGCACATTTTCTAAAAAAGAATTGCTGAAAAATAACGTGACACTTCCAGCATCTGTTGCAGAAACAACTTCACTAGTCTCTACCTTCAAGGTTATTTGTCCAGGTTTTAACTGCTCCCAAGAGTCACTTTCCAGAAATGAAGAACAAATGTGATTAAGTGGTGTCCGAATCTAATATCCAACCATTGGATGATTCTTCCACAAAATAAGAGTCTAGAACCAGTAAATGAGATTTACCTTCTTTGTCTTTCTTCATTCCTTTGTACTTAGGACAAGTCATTTTCCAATGACTAAGCTTTTGACAATGAAAACATTTTCCATCCTTCTCGACCTTGACTTCCCTTAGAGCATAGAGGTTATTCTTGCTCCCACAAATCTTTTTCTTCTTTGAGAACTTTACCTTGAAGATCCGACCTTTACGTTTGGTCCCTGAATCAGTGGTTCCAAAAATCTTATTCTTGGTGACAACATTTGCCTGCCCCTCTTTGTCCTTGACTTTCATCATGGACTCGAAGGTTTGAAGTTCATTAAGAAAAGTAGTAGGGTTAAATGCAATCTTGTTCATAACAATATTTCTATTAAATTGAAAAAAGCTACTTGGTAGCGTCTTAAGAATAAAGTTTACCTGACTAGCTTTGTCTATTACAACACGAAGATCATCATGCTTTACCTGAGACGACGACTGCCCAAATATTTCACAAAGGGCTCTCATCATCTCTAAAGCAGTTACCATGTTCTCCAGTTTCTTAACTAGAATGTCCGAGACACTTGCCAAGATATAGACCCTTGCCTTTTTGTTAGCATTATGCCAACGATAATGCGCCTCATGAACATTTCGTGCCGCATTAGGTGCTAGTGTCGGATTAAATTCCTCCGTGAGAACAAACTTCTTGTCATCAACAATAAAAATCGTGTTGATATTATTTTTCCATGTAGTATTTTTCTCAGTTAATTTGTCAATTGACATTATCGAGATAAGTGATTTAGGCGTTGTGCGGAAAATAAAAAATAGAACATTTCAGGTTGATTGCCATTTAAAAACGCCATTCATAGGTTTTGGCATAAAAATGATTTAAAAACTTTCCAAGTTAAAATCAATAAGAAACCTTACAATTACTTATTATTAATGCCATGGTACAACTACGAAGGTTTAGAGCAAGTGCTAAACTTTCCAAGTTAAAATCAACAAGAAACCTTACAATTACTTATGATCCAGCTACCATTTTTTTAATCTACGACTTGGCTAACTCTTTAACCAATCCCTTGATAGTGTAGTCCACAATTCGAACATGTTAATCTCTCTTAGTAAGTGTCGTCGAATGATAAGTCAAGTATCGATTAAGATCATAGTCCTATTCCTTTCAGAAAACTCCCCCTGATATTGACCTTAGTGAATATACACTGAGGGGGGTCGACTCAAACTGCCAACACATAGTCCCATCAGGATCTCAAGATGCAAGTTCTTTATGGAGATCGTTGGATTAGTTGACACCGATCCTTCTCCCACTATCTATTTTTTAATAGAGTTCCCTCCCACTCAAATGAACTAGGCTAATTTTATTCATCCAAGTCCCAATCTTTTACCTATCTTGGTTATATTGATTTTAAATATGAATTGCCAAGTTTTTACTCTAAAACTAATTACATTATTTGAGCTTACACAAAGTGATCTATAATTCTTGGCCGTTTGAACCCCCAGGTCGCGTTCTCAGATAGAGGTGTTCCTTAAACCGTCATCTTAAATACCTCTATCCTTTGGCAGAACCGTCTTTTGCCAAGGTTCCCTTCCAACCAATCCTTAGATAATCAAATTGCTCTTTAATTAATCCTATTAACTAAAGATTTAAGTGATAGTAATTAATCCTATTAATTCTATCACCTTTTATGGATTATTAGGCTCTACCCCTTTTTTTTTTAAAAAAAAATTAAAAGAATATATTCATTTTTATAACAGATTTAAAATGAATATTGTTTGGGTTTTATTTTGAAAAACTAATTTTTAAATATATATAATCCATGTACATTCAACATAATCAATAAATAAACAACAATTATTTATTTTGAGATCTACATGCAATCCTAAATATGGATTCCAATTCCTAAAATATATCTAATATATTTAATGAACATTTAGGATGCATAAATCTTTTTAACCTATGGTGGGATTTTAAATCTATATGACATACTTTATGCAACAACCAAAACATGCAAATAATTAACATATAATTTAAACAATTAATGACCAATTTGATGTTTGACAAATTTCTAGGAAATTTAAAATGCGACCTATACTAAGATATTCTCCAAGAATAATTTTTATCTTCACTCTTGATCTTCTAGAAACTTTGACCGGTAAGAATAAATCCCTTTAAATATTTCCCAAATAGTTTCCAAAAATATTTCAATATTTAAATGGCTTCAATGTAAAGATTTCTTTAAAATGATCCCATAAAAAATCTTCTATAGATTATTGGTTTAATTTTAAATTTTTATTTAATTATCCTTTAATTATTTATGGTTACCCATATTTTTCTTAAAATATTAACCATAATTAAATTCCAAGATACTTTCCAAAATTTTCAGGTTTTAAAAGATAATAAATATTTTATAAAAATATTTCAATTAAAAAAAAAAAGTTTTTCCTACCCAATATTTCGATTAAAAAAAATGTTTTTCTTACCTAAATATTTTCCAAAAACTTTCTAGGAAAAAATCTTAATTTTTTATAGAGAAAAAAATCTTAATTTTTTATAGAGAAAAAAATCTCATCCTTAGTGTACTTTGCGTTTTTCATGTTCTTCACGGTATTTTTCATGTTCTTCGTCTTTTGGCCAAATCTAAATTACATAAAACTGAAAAAAAAAATTGTACAAAGTTTTTCCTATACCTAAATACTTGAGTTTACACGCCAAATAAAAACATCTAGCCAAAAACAATAATAATTTAACATTCATCCAATGAAAAGTAAAACCCACCAATAAAAAGATTCTAATAACAACAATCACCCTGAGCCAAAGCTCTGATACCAATTGTTGAGAATACAAGGTAGGAGCATGCATTTAGCATGGCGGAAGCATGTGAATAATAAAATTTTTCACAATAATTAATCTAATTAATTATTATTTATTAATTTAATTAATCTAAATGCAATTCCCTAGGTGATTGACATGTTATTGAAAAACATTACTTACATTGACTGTCGCCTCTGATCTAATCTGGCGGGTCTTTATGTTGAGTAGGATCGACTATTCCCCGTAGACGATCTCGAACGATCTCCTCCGCTCTTCTAGGATATGGCTTCTTTGCTACAACTGAATGCTTGGTAGGAAGTCTTTAGAGAAGGGAGCTTGGAACGTTGTTAGAGAGGTCTGACTATGGAAGAGAAAAGAGATCTCAGCTTTCAGAGAGGTTTTTCAACTTTGTGAGAAAGGTTACTCTGAAAATGAGTGGCATGATCATAAAGGCCTCCAATGCCTCCTATTTATAGTAGAGTAATGGAGGTTTCAACTTAGAACTTTCTGATGTGGGACAAATCATTATGCATTTTTCCCATTTAATTTTCGAAAATTCCATATATTGTTTTATTTACATTAATTGATATTTATCTAATAAATTTTAATTCCAGAAAATATATAATATATTATAAATAAATAAATATCAATTAATATCCAATATATTAATTCTCTACTTTAATAATTATCCAATAATTATTAACCCAATTAATATGTCCAACATATTAATCAATATTCTCCATTTAATAATTATCCAATAAATATTAAATCAATTAATATGTCCAACATATTAATTGATGTGATCTCTTAATTAAATAACTATTCAATATTGATTTATAATTAATTTATCAAATAAATTAATTTCTCCTTATTGATATTTATTCAATATATATTAAATTAATATATCTAATATATTAATTAACAAGTTTAATAAATTAAACATTATGCTCCTATTAATTATGTCCCACATAATTAATATGTGATTTTGAACTCTTCAAACTCATTCTCTAATAAAATAGTGTACCAACAAGTATGAGCTAGCACGGGGACCGATGAACCTATAAGTTGAAAGCTACGACGACTCGGGATCTAATCCCTATTCGTTAACATTAGGCTTATTCCACTAAAGGCTTGTGCGGAACTCTTTCGCATTATAGGACAAGTTAACGTCCACAGATATAATCTGTCATTTGTCATATGATCCTTCACGAGCCTGTTCGTAATTCACAATTGGGACAAGAAATCCGTTCTACCCTGTGATTACATCTTTTTCCTTAAGCGCCATTGATTTCTCTGATGAACAAGTGTTTATAGTCCAACTATAAATCAATGTCCTTTCGAACCAATGAGAGTTGGGATGCCTTTGTCCAAGCCCTAGAATTAGTTCTTAAGGGAACAACTCCATCTTCCTCAAATTTTGAGAAGGCATGAATTCATTCTTGTGATGTTGCGTTCTCAGCCACTCACTACGGCAATCTCCAATGTGGGAGGCTTATTGACCCAGCACTGTTTGGCTGGTCTCACCCATGCACATGAAAGAATGCTTTCGTAAAGCAGGAGTTCACAACCCATTTAGGATTAAGATCACATCGACATACGATCATCCTTAGTGAAGTAGCTGATACGAGTCTATAATAGAACTACTAGATTAATCATAAAATTTTTGGTCCCGTCTTATGCAAAAACTCTTTTTTGCATAGGCACTCTCACTCACATGTCTCCACATGAACAATCGAGATCAGTTTGTTTGCAACCTTTGCAAAGCAGGCCGTACCAACAGTGTCACCAAGACTTAGGCTCCCAACCTTAGTCCATATACTGTAGACATTTTAGGTTGTTAACTTGGAACTAGATCCACTTGTATGTCTCACATATTTGTCCAAGCGGACATCTAAATAACCATGGAAATATCGCTATTAATCCAATTAATGCGATAAAGTTGAACGACATTTGTATATTAAGTGCACAAGTCATTAAAATATTAATAACTGAAATATAACATTAAATGTCTAACATTAAATGCTTGTTCTTTAAATAAAAACTACTAGGCCTTTAAGGCGCAATCCTTAGCAAAAGGTCTATTTCATCTTCTCCTTATCATCCATCGTGATAGAATTCAATACCAAGAGGGGAAATTTGTTGAAAAAGTGAGTATGGATTACTCTGTAAGAACCCTCTATATGGGGTACAATTGCATATAGATACATCAACACTCATTAAGAAATCACATACAATATGGACACCCTAACATAGAACACCTATAAGGAATCCTTACCTTACCCAAATACATAACACAACAAACAAACAAACACGAGTTTAACCCTTATGAGATCTACAAACACATCCTAAGAAGAGAAATAATTGGATTAAGCCTTAAACGACAAAACTAAGATAACATGCAACTCAAAATTGATAAATTATCTAAGAACACAAGAAATCACGTCCAAACATAAATCAAATCACGACGACACGTGGCTCAAAGAAGGGGATGCATGGTACGTGCATGGGGACACGGTTGCATGCATGTAAGGGCATTATAGATGTAGTTGTTGAAGCATATTTAGGACATGCTGGTGGGATGCTAAAGTTGGAATGAGAGAAGGCTTGCAGCCTCGTAGGTCGACAATCGCTCATTGGGAAAGTGCGATCCTGCACTAATGGCTACACGAGGCGCACGATGGTTGCAAAAACAATTTGCTAGGCATGTCTGCTATAGTTTGCGTTATAGGGTGCTAGGAAGGCAGGAGATGCACAAGATGATGACCAATCTTTGGATCAGGGGTGGTGCGTGGATGGGTGATTGCATGCTAGTCGTTAGAATACCCAATGCGATGTAGAGCACATGGTTGGTGCACCCATCTATGAAATTATGTGCCATAATAAGATTTCTCTAAGAGTCGTGTGGGAGCTATGTAGGGTTATGCCTAGACGTGCATTAGGCGCACAATGTTGCTTGACTAAGCAGTGTGGGGGGAGCAAAGGGGTGTGCAACAAGGCTTGATGAGGCGTGATAACTCTAAGTAATAAAGTTATTTAACCATTATCTCTAACAGTTTCATGCAATTTATTTGGAAATTACAGACATTCTAAGTAGAATTGGTGTTAAAAATTAAGAGATGCATGTAAGTTCCGCATGAAGAATTTAGCGAGTCTGAAGTTAACACTAGGATCTATTTTGTGAAAAGATTTAAGCAAATTATTAAACGCTTTTCGAGCAAACATATGTTGAGAACACAATTCTTGGTAATGTGATATCTCTCTATGTAGGATTTGGAAACGCTCCTTATCACACTAAATGGAGGATGCGCAGGATAATGCTTCAATTAGGATACATGGAACAACTATCGTTATGGTGAGAGTCGCTAGAATATAAGAAAATATTTATATTCACTATAAAGATACATGACCAATTCGGAAAAACTTTCGAAGATCATACTTGGGTCATAAGGAATGATAGGCATCTATAAATAGGTGATGGAACAATGACCAACGTGTGCTGGTTCATTAGGGTTTCACGATGATGGATTGCGAGGTTGCTGAGTGGTATCGATTAAACTCTCGGCCATGTTTGTTGTTTGCAGAACTCGAGCAAGCTAGTACCAAGGTGTCTGTCAAAGTCTGGAAATCACAAGTGACAATGACATCAGTTCTTTAGCAGCCGACTTTTATCTATTTTCTTTATTGGTTTTACAACATATGATTTCCCTTTTGTTTTTCTTTGAATTCTTAGGAGTAGGTTGTAACGCAAATACTTGGATTTCTTAATGCAAGATCTTTGTTTTTAATTCTTTATTTGCCATTCGCATTCTCATGCATATTTTCTTTATAATTAAGATGCACACTAAGCAAAAGTAAAAGAATGAATATGTGGTTAATCGTAGTTTATGACAAAGGAATATGCATTAATATTTTTTGCAGCAGTTGTTATAACTAGCTAGGATCGATTGACAACCGATCTGTGGCTCGCTTTTTGTTCGCTTTGGAAGAAGGAGTGATAGGGATTAACCCAATCGTGAACGTTAGATTATGTTTGATCTTTCGCATATTTAGAAAAAGAATTAGGAATAACCATCTCAATATTCACATGCAAGTCACTTATTTTAATTCCAAACTCTCGAGCGAAGTCTTTGTATTTGTTGTATTGATTCCCAAAATGGAGCCTTAAGGTTAAGTGTGGCATGTATTAATCTTTTTACCATATTTAGCTTAAACTGTAATTAGTGGCTTTACGAACTTGAACTTGCACTTTGATAATTTATTTCGTTAGACTTAGGAAACAACCACCAAGCAACACCCCAAGACTTTTCTTTTCTCCTTAACTCTTAAATTAATAACTATTGATTAACATAATTCCCTATAGATAACAATAAAATAAATAATTATCACTTGCTGAATACTCCACTGCGTATACTTGTGTAAAATGTGATTCTAAAGCTTAGGGTATTAGTATTAGTATCTTACTCTTACAAATTTATCTTAATTATATTGCACCTAAATATTACATCAACGAGTAGTAGTGAGGATGCTAACCTCACAAAGGGTGCGGTTGTAGTGTTTGCAAATAACACTCTCCCATTGTTAACTCTCAACATTGGGAGTTATATTGCTAACCACTAAGGAGTTGTTTTAGAAATGACGCATATTTTTAGAAAGGTTTGCATAAAAGTTTGGTATTGTTGTCTTAGGTTAAGTTTTGCTACAACATACACCTTTGTTGAAATACAATTTTGAAGTGATTTGTTGAACTCTATGCTTAAATGTGTGTTCTATATTATATTTCTATGTTTGATTGGATAAGACTCATTTTTAGAATTGTCTTTGTTGTAGCAATTGGCCTAAACCAAGGAATGTAACTTCACTTGAAGTAATTTGAGAAAATAAAAGTTGAAGCACCCCGTACTGATTATGATTCAGGTTTTAAAATGGTGCGCGGTATTTTGAAGAATTTGATTGGGACACGTGGCGTAATCTGTTGTAAAGATCCGACCCAATCTAGGGTCTCAATCTAGGTCTCTACTATAAATGCATGGGCTTAAAGTGTAACAATAAGGGATGTTTAATAAATAGTTAAAAACAAAATGGTCATTTATTAAAACCTCATGAATTAAACCCAAGTTTAGAAAATCAGTTCATCAGAGTACCCTAGTGAAAATATGGAAAGACATATAAATCCAGTTGTCGAGTAACCATGCCTCAAAACTAAGTTCATGCGAAAAGGATAATGATGCCAACATAATATATGACTCAATAAATAATAGACACATCCCATGGTCGTCGCAGCTCGAATCAATCATCCCGATGCATCCAGCAAGTACCTGGGAAAAACCACAGAGGAAGGGGTGAGTCTTTAACACAGTAAGAATCCCTGGACAGAATCATTAAGCATATTTATAAGAGCAATGTTACATATTTTATCAATAACAAACAATGGGCATGAACCTCTGGATAATCATTTGGTACACAACCCTTGAGGCACATTGGGCACAAACCTCTAATAGTAATAATGGGCACTAAACCCCTGAATAATAATAATGGCATAAACCCCTGAATAGTAATAATGGGCTCTAACCCCTGAATAATAATAATGAGCATAAATCCCTGAATAGTAATAATGGGCTCTAACCCCTGAATAATAATGATGGGCATATGAATAGTAATAATGGGTATAAACCCTTGAATATTAATAATGGGCATAAACCCTTGAAAAGTAATAATGGGCATAAACCCCTGAATAGTAATAATGGACATAAACCCCTGAATAGTAATAATGGGTATTAACCCCTAAATAGTAATAAAGGGCACAAACCCCTGAAAAGTAATAATGGGCATAAACCCCTGTATAGTAATAATGGGTATAACCCTAAACAACATTGGTTTCTTCTATGATTAACACACGCATCATAGTTTCTCAAATAAATAAATAAAACACAAGAATCAGAAATTTATATCCGTGTGTAACATTTACAACATTTTTACCTATCAGGATATCTCAATCAAAACAATCAGAGTATCTACATTAGTAGAGCCAACAACCAAAACACTCATGCGTAACATCTATAACATGCTCACCTAATAGGGCTTCACGTATACATGATATTCTCATCCAACAAACAGTATGTATGAGATCGTCAACAATTCTGTTATACAAGCATGTCGTATCTACAAGATATCCAAGTATCATATCAACAGGAATATCAAACAGTCAATTATCCATGAACCCATTCAACAGTCGTACTTATAACATACTAGCTAACAGTTTAAGCCTAGGGTTGGATGAAAAATGCCCTTACCTTGATCGAAATCCAAAGGTTCTACTCAATCCTCTAAGTCATAGCACTCCTAGAAGCTTTTCCAGAATTTCGTGACCTATAACAAGCAAACGGATTAAAACTAGCACCTTAGACCCACAAAATCGAACTCAGAACGTCTAAATTATCCAAAATTACCTTAAATACAAGGGCGAGAAAAGTCGGGTTGTTACAATATTCGCCCTTTAGATGAATTTTATCCTTGAAAGTCTTCTGAGGTAGGAACAGCCCGAAAACAAGCACGTAATCCTCTTCGTGCTCCCAAATAGCCCCCTCAACTGGCTGACTCCTCTAAAAGACTTTAACCAACTGATCCCCCAGATACTCAATACTTTTCTGACATGGGCTCTTCCTTGTAACTCAAGTCCTTAACTCGCTGCAACGTATCGTGAATCAAACATGTGGGAAGGGTCCCGCACATACTGTTTGAGTAATAATACGCGAAACACGTCATGCAAACACGACCAAGACGGAGGTAAAGCTAATGTGCAGTCAACTGCGCTAATCCCCTCTGGGATTTCAAACGACCAACGAAACTGGGACTATGCTCCCCTTTTTGCCAAACCCAAAACACCTCTACAGGTACAAACTTGAGGAATTTGCGATTCCCCACTACAAACTCTAAATCTTGATGCTGAACAACGACGTAACTTTCCTGACAGCTCTAGTCTGTGAGCATCCTGACACGAATTTTCTAAACAATATCATTGGTCAACTGCAACAAGGAAAATAAAACTCGAGTTCCAACATTTTTCTTTCTCCCTCTTCTTCTTAGAAGACAAACGGACCTGCTCATTTTTCCATCCAAGGCCTTGAAAAGAGCCATCTTAATGGTGATAACACAACACTTTGAAGCACACTGAACACAACAGACGAACCAACCTCATACCCTAAGCTCGAGTTTTTGAGGTACTGAGCAGCGAGGACCGAAGATAACAAGCACAATTGAATACGATGACCAAGCATACCGAGCTCAACTTTTCCAACCACAGGATTACCCGAAAAATAAAATAGAAACATCCTTTTTCCAAAAGTCACCACGACTCAACTTCTTGAGTGTCCGAATGGTGTAACCCCCTCAAGGATGAACACTCTTCACAAGCCAACCATCTTCTTACGGAGGTTCTAAACCACTTACTTAAGGTCACGAGGCTCTAACGAGTCTTGAGCATCTACTTAACTGGGAACAAACCCCGAGACGAACATAGATGGCAAAACCAACTTTCCTCTTACACGTTACCAAAACAAGGCGACCAATAAGCTCTTTGAGAAGGCAGTCTCAGATAGACCATTAATTGAGAGTATCACCCAAAATCTCACCACTATTCAGGCTTCAACTGCCTGACTTGAAGAATAACTCACCCCTGATCATTCAGACTAGGCCCTCTCTCACTAGCTCGAGCTAGCTAAAACTACACAAATACACTAACAAGAGGAAGTCCAACTTTCTAAGACTCTCTACTATGCTTGAGGTAGTCAAGGTCACTGCCTGAACTAACTCCAGCAAACAAGAACTCAAACGACCTTAAGGAATGAGACTAACCAATCCCAAAATCAATCCTACTGAGACCCCCTCGGTATCCAAAGTGAAGTCGTCTGCAACAAGTCTCGAGAACTACCAACTATCAACTAAATTTTCATAAGTCCCGCCACCGAGGCACAACCAAAGCTACAATCAATGGACCTACTTCCACGAACACTACTACAAAGGCACAACTGAAGCATACAATCATCACTACTGCCGGGGTCCAACCAGCTTAGGGTCACCTTGACCTTCAGTGATTAACCACTACCCAAGCTGGACACCCTGAGTAAAACCTCATTGACTTAAACAATTGACAAATAATCTCCCAACTTTTAACTTCGAGCCTGTGAAGAATAAACATCACCAGAAATCTTAGCTCGACAGTCAAACACAACGGAGGCGACACTGGGGTGTTGTTAAGCCCACTCGAACAACACCTAATGGCCTGAGACGAAGCACGGCTTGTCCATTATCACAAATTAAGGTCTCTAACCCCAAGCTCGAACTGAAACAAAACCATTACTAGAAGACTAACTAATTCCCCAACCACAACTCAGTTTACTGAAACAGAAGCACTAATCAACAAAAATCGTAGAAGCTCCACGAGAACTGAACTCAAGGGCTCCACCCTCCAGGACAAGCAACCGAATCAATAGGCTACAACATGCAAACTGCACCCTCAACATGAACTATCCGTACAGGCCTTGTCCAACAATTGACTACTCAAATGGCGCTAGCTAAAATATTAACATGTCATTCACTAGCATTGGCTGAAAAAATAGATGGCCGCTTCTTGGCATGAGTCAAGCAACACTGACCACTCATTGGTACTGGCCAAAACAACACTAAAAAGAACAACTAAACACTGACTAGACTCAACTTCAACAAAAATGTTCTCAACGATAAGCTCATCAGTCACCAACCAAACTTTACCACAAGCACAACGATCTCTACTAACACAACTAAAACCAATTCAGATCTTACAACAAGGAGATGACAATGCAAGAAGCAACAATTTGCAACCAATCTAACAAAAATAGACAAAGATGCAGCAAGTAAACACTTATAACCAATTTGACGAACAAATCTTTGGGACCTCAAAGAGTGTCAGAAACTAGCACATGATCGATATCTAAGACTGCTCGATTAATAAATGAGAATTTAGCTGTATAATGCACTAACACGTAAGATGTCTCAAGCATTCACAAATAGGCACGCAAGTATATGTGGTCATATGCAATCAAGTGATAAGATAAAAGTCATTCTCCATAGGGACTGATTTAACTCTAAATAAGTGTTAATCGAAAAGTCAAGTACAGAAAATTAAGGAAAATTTGGTGGGTCATAATTTTTACTAAGAAATAAATTTAATAAATGCAAGTGCGACGCAAATGCTTAAAACACTACTGGATTGCGAATTTAAATGCGAACGGATGATGCTGTTAACTTTAGAAACAAAACTAATAACAGAATATTAAAAACGTGTAATGTGACAATGCTAAAATAAATTGCTAGAAATAGTAGCAAATACTCCAATGAGATGACAGGCTCCGGTTAAGGGTAGGTTGAGTGTGATTAATATGCAACAAGGGTGAGACTATGGTGAGAAGCAGAATCCACACAACACATGGTCAAATGCCCTTTCTCAAGATGCATTCATTCTCTTCAAGCTTGAGCTCTCGCATCTAAACTCGAAGCTAAAAACGATGAAATGCGCACTAGCGAGGTGACTATCTCTAGCCTCCCTCTTTAATAAGTAGGAGTTCCTAACATTGAAACTAATGGACAGGCATAGGTTATCTCTAATCCTTCTCTTTCTCGAGATGAAAAGACAAGCAAACATGAATGGATGATTAGTCGAAACATGCTTTTAGTTGAAACACCTATCATGTCTTAGCCTAACATCCTCCTATTGACCCGAGAAACATACATCACACACTCATCCCCTCAACCCTAACCTATATGAATTTAGCTCATGATTATGCTGACAGGAACAGAAACAAAAGGTAGAAATGTTGTAAACATCATGCAATAGAAGCTTATAATCACGATTTTAGCAGATGAAAGTAAAACAACAATGAAGCAGTAAACACCCAACTTAAATATAACGAATAATAGTAAACATCCACAGAAACAGCTCGCGAGAAGATGAAAGAAACTTTGAAATGCATTAAAATCACTACGACGAGCTATAAACAAGCATCCAATAGAAATCCATGCTTGAAAACTACAATATAGAAGGTAGACTACAAAAGCTTCAAAAGAAAGTAAAAAGAAGAATGTTCTAAAGGAAATGCAGAAAAACAGAAAACAATGCTGCAAACAATGGTGGAGCCTTGTCACTTCCAGCAGCTCTCCCAATTCGGCTCAGATTTTGAAAATTCCAAAAGTTTCAGTCCCCTTCTCAATCCCAAAAAAATGTGTTTATATACTCTCATCCTCAAAGTAGATCAACGGCTGAGAATCTAGGGCAAAAGGTGGTTTGTTCTCCAATCCAGGGCCGACCAGATCTGACCTGCAGTAGGGGGACCACGTACAGGCTTTTCTGACACAGCAGCTTTTTGCAGGAAACTGGTCGGGCGAATGTTGCAAACATTGACTCTCGCATAAAAATTGGCTTTTCTTCTCTTCACGTCTATACCTCTGATTTAGGCTTTGCTCAGCATTCTCAGCATTCAACGATCTGAAATGATAACAACAAATTAACGAGGCAAGGGTCTCTTGAAATGCGATCATAAATGCTTCAAACATTAACATTTCTGCACAAAAACTCATGATTTCTTAGTATTTCTAATCCTGGCCTTCTTTGCTTCATGTAACGCATTTTAAGCTTAATTCCCTATTCATAAGTGGTTCTATGCGATGAATATCAATAATAATGCCTGATTTTTCATTAAAACACCCTATTAGGAGGACTAAATAACTCTCTAATTGAGAGTTATCAAACCCCTAGACTTGAACATTGCCGTCCCAAGCAATGCTATAGACATCAAAATAGAGAAAACTTCTAATGGTCTTAACATGCACGAATCATCAATAGGGTCCATTCTCAGGGATCTCAACATTACGGTTCTGTCCTAGAAATTTTTGTCATAAACTAAAGCTCTCAGCTTTCGCAATTTACTTTTAGCCTCATGTGCTGTTAAAAATAATGTTTATCCCCTATAACAATTTCTTCCCAGCCAGAATAAGAACTTAAGCACTCTTAAACACTAATGCCTACGACTCTAAAATATCTTGCTCAATCGCTTGATCCTCCTAAGTTTAGCCAAAGCATCTAATTAAAGCATTTTTTCCCATGCACACACTTTTTTAGCACTTCGAGCCCCATCAACTGACGACACCCAAATTCCATAGTTCTTAAAATATCACACTTGAGCAAAGCAGCACACTTAAGCAACAGAAATAATCGAAGTTGAGGCTTTGAAAGGAATCGGGGTGCTCTCAGCACTACGGCTACTAGCCTTAGTTCTCGAAGGCTTTTCTTTCTTTACACAGCTTGACTTTTTGCCTTATTACAAAACTTGGCCTTTGGCCTTATTTAGTAATACATATTACTTTTTTCTTTCAAGCTTTTCCATCATCTATTCACTTGTTTTTGAATGATTGTAGCATTGATTCTCTAACATTTTTTTTTCAAGGATGCTTTTTGCATTTTATTCACATAGCTTAACTAGAATGCTTTAGTTTTTGTTTTGAATTTTGAAATTATCGATCTTTTTCTCATACAATGGCTTGCTCTCACCCCCAGACTTGAAATTTTAACTGTCCTCAATGAAGGTGAGGCTTAGTTCCCCTAAACTCAAGGCTTTCAAGATTTCTTGCTATAATGCTTTAAGCTTTCAGATTTAGCATTTTAGAGTTCTCTCATTTCCTTGTTCCGATCAGGGATTAAATCATTATTAGGTTAGGATTATTTTCAACGGCACACTCATCTAAACGCTCACAGCTAGGCTAAGTCTTTAGTTTGCTCGGAAAATTTCACAGACAGAATACAATGCTGAAAACATCAAGAACTTTTTCAGTGACACAAACAAATTCTAAAACACGGAGGTAGGAAATAACAGACAAAAACTGGCTCGAGTATGATATTTTCAATTCACCAGTACAAAAAAATTAAACCTAACAGAGTCATTTTTCAACCAAAACAAGCAAAGTTAGAAAAAGATAAGGACGGTGACTTCCATCTAAAGGCAGAAATTGGAGCTGCAGCCGGCTTGATCTTCAACATGATCGCTTTTAGGGACTGGCGAGGGCAGCATCCAAGGCTGAATGAGCTCGACACGGAACTCGGGCAATTGAAGCTCTCCCTTCAATTCAGCATTTTAACTCAGCACACTATCTTTTAGCTGAGCATATTTCCAAAAGATTTGAAGCTGATTGGCAAGGTGGCTACAAACTTCTTCGTGAGCTTTCTGCCTTGCCAGGATCTCCTCAATGCCGCCTGCAATGCCAACACTCTTCCTACAATGCGCCACTTTTAAACGAGCTTCTAGAGAGACATAAACAGATCTAACTAGGAGCAGCTCATCATCAAGCAAGGGCTGAACTCCCTGCCGCATACACAGACGGGTAATTAAATGAGGGAAAAATAACTTGTTGTCCTTCTTGTTGATGCATCTCTTTATTTCTCCAGCAATGGTGCTACCAACGTTGATGCTCTAACCCTCCAGAATCGTATAAACTAGAAGATTTTGACTGCGAATCACCTCAGTAAAGTGTGTGTTGGCATTAGGCTTGTTCGCACGAAGTTCATCCAACTGTGGGCTTCTGTAGTCAGGAAAGATGCGAGCATAATTTTTGTGCCCTTCTCGACTTTCCAACTGGCACCCTCTCCACCGATCATCTTAATACATTTCTCTAATAGCTCACCAGATGGATTCTTGATAATTTGGTTAAATTTCGTATCAGGATTGTCTTCGAACCACAACAACTCATTGATTACCTTGGCGCTCCAGTCCACATCAACCCCACGCACTCTGCTTCTGAACGCAGCTTCCTCATTAATGTTACAGAAAAACTCCTTGACTCAGTCAGGCCTGGCCGGTTCTGAGGGCCTAACAAATGACTCCCAGTCATAGTGCTTGATTACCTTCTCCAGCTTTCTCTCTAGGTCTTTCTCAGCGAACCCTTGCTCCTGATGGCATTGCTTGCCCACCATATAATCAGCTTGCTTAATAGCTTTTTGACTAACCAGAAATCCTTCAAAAGCGTATCTGCCTTCTTCCCACTCTTCATCTCCTTCAAACTCATCATCATCAAAAGCTGCAGGGGTCTTTTTCTTCTTCCCTCTGCCTTGACCTTGGGCTACTTTAGTACCAGTCGAATCCTCATTTGCAAGAGGGTCATGCATGCTTACCTCTTCGGCTTGGTACTTGGGTCTCACAACTGAGACTGGCTCGGCATCGATCACAACCTCGACTTCTTCAGAATTACTCACTCTAAACGATTCATGCACTCCCCGCACAACCTCTCTCTAAAGCTCGTAGGGCTCTTCGATGCCACTAACATTCAGATCTATAGAGGGCTGATTTTCCTTTAAATTTCTTTTCTCCGTAGAGTTCTCTACAATATGCTCCGCTTCAGACATGGCTGCGACATTTCCTCCAGCCTCACCAGCATCTACATTCTCGCGAACAGGACTACCACTTGAAACGATGCGCCCTACCTCGGGCACAAGAGGAACTTTATCTTCAGAAAGAGAAGAATCTTCGAAGACTGTGACTTTGTTCCCTTTTGAGGCCTTTAACCTGCGCTTTGCGGAACTTCGAGAACTTCTCCACTTGCTGTTGCTTTTGCTCGCTGAGCTCTAGTCTTAGGGGCCATCAAAAATATGATTTTAAGAGAGAAACAGAAGAATTAGAGCTCGAACTTTAGGAAGAAGAAGAATGGGATTTCAAATGCTTAGAGTGGGAAAGGGGAAAAATGAGGGCAATAAATAGGCAGGTGAATAGGCGCAAGGATAACTACCCCTGAAATGGCATTTTCGGAAAAATATAAAAACTTGTAACCCTTCGCATCAATCCACACCGCTGATCAATGAACGGTCACGAGGCTTCCTCAAATTAAACCCCATCTTGCCACGTATCCTTTTCTATTTACCACGCTTCCACTTTTGCATTTCCCTACTACCCTAAACTAACCTTACTTAACTAAAAAAATAAAAAATAAAATGAAGAAAATAAAATGCAACAATTAGAGTGCAAACACAAGTAAATGCAAGATAAATTTCATGATCGGAAATATTAATGCAAAATACATGCTTGGAGCAAAAATTAAAGATGTCGAACATTCCAATGCTCCAAGCATCGCAGAACTTCTATTCGCTGGAAAGAGCCCACGAAGATTTCTCCATTTTGAAATCCTCGCCCCAATAATGCTTTAAGCGCTGCCCGTTCACCATAAACTCACTACCGTCCTTCTCATTCATTAGCTTGATGGCTCCCTAGCATTAACCTGCATAATTCTGAAAGGCCCGGACCACTTAGACTTAAGTTTTCCAGGAAATAATTTAAATCGAGAGTTATACAAAAGCACTCACTATCTAGCCTCAAATGCTTTAGGTTTTATCCTTTTTTCATGCCATGCCTTGGTCTTTTCTTTGTATATCTTCGCATTTTCGTAAGAAAACTGTCTATGTTCCTCCAATTCAAGGAGTTGAGTCATTCTTGCCGGCCCAGCTAAGTTCAAGTCAAGGTTCAATTTTTTAAGAGCTCAGAATGCTCTATGCTCGAGTTCCAACAGCAAATAGCAAGATTTTCCAAAAACCAGTTGATATGGTGATATCCCCAAAGGCATTTTGAATGCTGTTCAATATGCCCGTAGCGAGTCATTAAGCTACATCGACCAGTCTTTTCTTGATGGTCCAATAACTTTTTCCAAAATGCTTTTGATTTCCCTGTTTGAAATCTTAGCTTGCCCATTTGACTAGGGGTGGTATGGTGTCGCCACTCAGTGGTTAATATTATACTTCATCAAAACATTGACCATAGCTCCATTAAGAAAATGCGTCCCTTCTTCGCTCACCAATGCCCTAGGCGTTCCAAATCGGGTGAAAATGTTTTTATGCAAGAACCGAGTCACTGTTTTGGCATCATTAACTGGGCTGGCAGTCGTTTCTACCCACTTAGAAACATAATCCACCGCTACTAAATGTATAAGTTACCCTTGGATGGTGGGAATGGGCCCATGAAGTCGATGCCCCAAACGTCAAATAGTTTAACTTCGAAGATACATGTCATTGGCATCTCATCCCACACCCCAATGTTCCCACGCCTCTGACATTAGTCACAAGTCTTAGCAAAATGATAGGCGTCCTTAAAGACTGTGGACCAGTATAACCCACACTAAAATACTTTAGCAGTGGTTCTCATCCCTCCAAAATGTCCACCGTAAGGGGAGTTATGACATTACTCCAAGATTTCCTTGACTTCACTTTCAGGCACACATCGTTTAATGATGTTGTCAGCGTATTGCGGAAACAGAAACGGCTCATCCCAAAAATAAAACTTAACGTTTGCATAAAACTTCTTAGCTTGCTCTCTTGTCAGATCCAGAGGCAAAATTCCACTAGCACGATAGTTAGCAAAATCTACAAACCATGGTCGCTTCGCGGCTTGTAATGCTGCAAACATAAACAATTTCTCATCAGGGAAACTTTTCCCAATTGGAATGTCTTTTTCCTTTTCATGCACTTGCTTTAACCTGGATAAATGGTCAGCTACAACATTTTCACTTCCTTTCTTGTCATTCACTTCAAGGTCAAACTCTTGCAATAATAATATCCACAAAAATAATCTTGGTTTGGCATCAGGCTTGCTCATTAAGTACCGAATAACTTCATGGTCTGTGAATACCACAATCTTTTATCCAACAAGATAAGATCGAAACTTTTCCAATGCAAACACAATTGACAGCAGCTCTTTTTATGTTGTCGTATAATTAAGCTGAGCTTCATTTAACGTCTTGCTGGCATAATAAATCGGCTGCAGTAATTTCTCACCACGTTGGCCCAAAACAGCTTCACAGTGTAGTTGCTGGCTTCACACATTAGTTCAAATGGCTTGCTCCAATCTTGGGCAATGATGATAGGCGCGGTGATCAGAGCATTTTTCAAGGCATTGAATGCCTTCAGATAGTCTGCACTAAAGTTAAATTCCTGATTAATTTCTAACAACTCGCATAGAGGCTTTGAGGTCTTCGAGAAATCCTTGATGAATCTCCTGTAGAATCTGGCATGCCCCAAGAAGCTTCTAATGCCCTTGACATTACACAGGGGTTCCAGATTCTCTATCACTTCAATCTTAGCACGATCCACCTCTATTCCTTTCTTCGAAATGCGATGCCCAAGGACTATTCCCTCCTTCACCATAAAGTGACATTTTTCCCAATTCATAACTAAGTTTGTTTCTTCACAATGCTTTAATACTCTCCCAAGGTTAAACAAGCACGAATCAAATGTTTTCCCGAATACTGTAAAATCATCCATAAAGATTTCAACAATGTCTTCTATCATGTCCGAGAAGATGGCTAGCATGCAACGTTGGAATGTTGCTGGTGCGGTACATAACCCAAAAGGCATTCGCCTAAATGCAAAGATACCATACAGACACGTAAATGTCGTATTCTCTTGGTCTTTAGGATCTATGGTTATTTGATAATAGCAGGAATAACCATCTAGGAAACAGTAAATTCTTGCCCTGCTAACTTGTCAATCATCTGGTCAATATATGGAAATGGGAAATGGTCTTTCTTGGTTGCCTTGTTGAGCCTTCTGAAATCCATGCAAACTCTCTAACCAGTAATAGTTCTAGCTAGGATTAACTCATTGGCATCACTTTTTATCACTGTCATTCCACCCTTCTTTGGCACGCATTGAACATGGCTCACCCAATTACTATCGCAGATAGGGTAAATGATTCCAGCATCCAGCCATTTGATCACTTACTTTTTTACAACTTTTTTCATCACAGGGTTGAGCCTTCTTTGCTGCCCAATAGACTTAAATTGCCCCTCTTCAAGGTTGATTTTATGCATACAGTACACTGGACTTATGCCTGTAATATCTGCAAGTGTCCAACCGATTGCCTTTTTGTATGTCGCGATAGGTCTAGCAGCATTACTTCATTTTTCGGAATTAGCTCAGCAGATATGATAATAGGAAGAGTGTTCTCTGCTCCCAAGTATGCATATTTCAAATGCTGAGGCAACGGGTTCAAGTCAAACAATGGTGGTTTGTCTATTGACGGCTCCATGGGTGGATTAATAGGCTCTCCGAAATCTAGAGGCTCGAATTGGCTCATGGCTATCAAAGCATTACATACTTCCAGCTCATCCTCGCTTAATGTCTCTAGCATTTCTTCTAGCGGGTCTAATTTAGTCATCAGATTTTCTGTTCTGGTTTGCTTAGCGACTTTTTCAAGAACATCTTCGGTTATACTGAGAAACGAACAATGCTTCATATTAGATGGATACTTCATTGAATTGTCAATGATGAATTTCACTTCTTGATAATTCATTCTCAATATTATTGTCCTTTTGTATACATCCACCAATGTACGACCTGTCTTAAGGAAAGGTCTACCTAGGATAATTGGCACCTCCTGATCAGCTTTGTAATCTAGAATAATAAAATCAGCTGGGAAAATGAACTCGCCAACCTGTGCTAGAATGTCCTTAATATTTCCTTCAGGGTAAGTGATTGACCGATCTGCAAGCTGAATTGTAACTGTTGTAGGATGCGCTTCACCAATGCCAAATTTTTTGTATATGGACAACGGCATAAGATTGATACTCGCACCTAAATCACAAAGCAGTTGTTCGAATTGTTGCCCATCTATTGTCACTGGGATGGTAAATGCTTTAGGATCACTTTCTTTGCTAGGAATCTTGCTCTGAACAATAGCACTACAACCTTGGTTAAGCGAGACAACTTTAAATTCTTCAAACTTGCCTTTCTCAGATAATGCATCTTTCAAGAACTTGGCGCAGTTTGGCATTTACTTCAAGGCATCAACTAATGGTATATTTATGTGGATTTGTTTCAATATATCCCAAAACTTCTCAAAATGTGCTCCAACTTGCTTTTTCTTCTACGACCTTAGCGGATACGGTGGTGGAGGCAGTTTAAAAGCTGGTATTTATTTTTTAACCTGGTTATTCAACTCTTTGTCCCACCCCACTGTAAAATCTTCCACAATAGGCTCTGGTTGCATTGGCTGGTTTTCAGCAGGTTCAAATGCTCTGTCTTCAGCATTTACCTAGACTTGTACCTCCTTCCCTGATTCAATGTTTTCAGCATCAGGTTCCATCTAGGTATTTTCTTCAGATATTTCCTCAAGAACTACTTTCTTTTCATGATATGCTCTGATCTTTGGATCTTCCTTTAATGGCTTTCCACTTCTTAATTCGATAGATTGCACTTGCTCTTTTCCATCCCTTTTTGAAGATTCAGTATTGGAAGGTAGCATTCCCAAGGGTCGATTCCTCAATTCTGATGCTAACTATCGCACTTGAAGTTCTAAATTCCTCATGGCTGATTGCTGGCTTTGCATAGCAGCCTGCTGACTTTGCATAGTTGCATCATTTCTGACAATGTATTCTTTAAACAAGTTTTCTAAAGAAGTGCCTGGAATTTGTTGAAGCTGATTTGATTTTTGATAACCTTGGTTGTTAAATCCTTGTGCGTTCTGATTTGTAAATTCAGGTGGTTGCTGTCTTTTTGCCTGCTCCTGCTAGTTTACAATATTACCTTGACCTCCCTAGGAAAAATTCAGATGCTGCCTTCAACTAGGGTTGCAAGTGTTTGAATACGGATTATTCACTGGTCTTTGATTACTCACATTCCCCATGTACATCACTGAGGTAGGGTTGTGTTGGCAGAACTCATATGTGTGCCCCTAGCCACAGTAGACACAGCTTTCCGCTTGAATTTGATTGACGGATGCAATATTCTGTGACTTGGTGGTATTCTTCATTCGCATATTCTTCATTTCATTTGCCATCCTTGCTACTTCAGCTTGCAATGCTGTCAACTCATCTACTTCCAATTGCCCTCATTTTTTTGCAGCACTTCGCCTTGGCTGAGACCATTCGTTATTGTTCATCGAGAATGTTTCTAATATTTCGTAAGCCTCGTTATATGTCTTCTTCATTAACGATGCATTAACTGTCGTATCCAACATTATCTTAGATGGGTTATCAAATCCATTGTAGAATTGCTCTATTTGCACGGGATAAGATATACCAATCTGCGGACACCTTCTCAACAAACCCTTATAACGTTCCCATGCATCGCTCACTGAATCATCTTCATGCTGCTGAAATCCAGTAATTTCATGCCGAATATCCGCATTTTTAGTTGGCCGAAAGTATTTGATCAGAAACTTTTCCACTAACTGATACCAAGTTTCTATTGATCCTGCTGGCAACGTGTTTAAGCACACTTTTGCTCCACCTTGTAACGAATATGGGAATAATTTCAACCGCAGGTTGTCTTCAGTTACTTCTGGAATCCTAAATGAATTGGTGACTTCAAGAAATGAGCGTAGATACAGGTGAGGATCTTCAGATGCATGACCATAGAATTGTCCAATTGTTTGTAGCATCTGAAACATAACAGGTTTCGGTTCAAATTTTCTAGCTTTGATATCTGGTCTTAAAATTCCAGGATTCAGCCAATGTGCAACATAATCAACACACTGATTGCTCTATCTTTTTCATCTATCGGGTGGTTGGGATTAGCATTTGGGTTAGCAGCATTAGCATTGTTGACATTCAGGTTCTGTACTGCAACTAGATTCGTTCCCATGTTCTGAACATCAAGATGAAGAGCATTCTCCAGATAATTTCCTTGCTGATTAGCCATTCTGGTTGTTGCTTCTCTTTGATTTCTATGAAATGTACGTTCTGGCTCAGGATCAAATTGAA
This sequence comes from Sechiopsis laciniata, assembly GCA_037833695.1. Taxonomy (NCBI): domain Eukaryota; kingdom Viridiplantae; phylum Streptophyta; class Magnoliopsida; order Cucurbitales; family Cucurbitaceae; genus Sechiopsis; species Sechiopsis laciniata. Next base: position 23,847 of record JBBMKA010032778.1, read on the forward strand.
ATTCTAACTCTGGGAAATCACTCATGCACTGTCAAAACCTACAATAACAACACAATGCTATTAACACTTGCAATAATTAGGC